>WBMV01002014.1:604209-671545 GCA_013396655.1 Campylorhamphus procurvoides | reverse complement strand
AGGATCAGTGCAGACAAGTCAGACATAACAATGCGCTCTCTGAGCCCTTTCCAATAACCAATGGCGTGAAACAAGGTTATGTTCTCACACCAACTCTATTCACAATCTTCTTCAGCATGATGCTCCAAAGGGCCACAGCAGACCTCTCTGCAATTCAAGGATTGAAATTCTCTATTCCACTCTTTCATTATTTATTATTTCCCTTTATTCATCAAAAGCTGCAGGTGTACTTACTAGGAAAAAAACTCAAAAATAAGGGTGTCTGTTAGTTGAATAATATATTGTCAGAAATAAGTGCAGTCAAAGGAAAGCATTTTGCCTTTGATAGCCTCAGACCAAAAAGTGTCAGTAAGATTATTGAACAGGTTTATTAAAGGTGCCAAATACAAATTCCAGAATATAATCAGTCTTTGATTGTCTTTCACAATAGATACTGTTTTATTGGAAAATTCAGATAATCTTTTCAAAATCTGCATTACAATATGAAGATATTATTATTTAACTGCATCTCTTTAAAAGATATATATTTTTTTTTCAAACAGTTCAGCCTTTCATGAGACTGTAGAGATTTATATTATTTGTCTTCAAAAGGAAAATGGCTATAAAGAATATACCTATTGTGAACTTCTGGAAATTACAGTGTGAGACAGAGGGATAAAACTTTCCATTTATGAAGTCAAAGGTCAGCATATTTATCTGCAAAATGAGAAAGCAAAATTGTAAGAGTATAGTACATCACTGGGTTTCATTGCTTCAGGACATGACCTAAGAAAATTGTTCTGCATTGGGCTTTAGCCAGGCATGTTAAAATTCTGACGGTGCAAAGTACATTCCCAATGCTTGCTTGCAGCCTTGAAAAATTGTCATGTTTTAAGAAGTGTTTTGTCACAGGTGCCACTGGTGTGCAAGGACACAGTGGCTCTGCTGTTATGCATGTCAGTGTATTCAGAATTATAGAGTAAGTTGAGAGAAAGATACAGCTCCTTGAGCCAGACACTTAGGGTTATTGGTCCCTAATAAATCGATAGAGGTCCTGGAAGGCTATGAAGGCAGATATTAATAATAAATGCTCAATTTTTAAACATGAAGGAAGGTTCAATGTAAGCTAATTGTCTTGAGTCTAGGGATTAAAATTTTTCAGCAATAAGGTGCTGTAGGGGAACCCTGCCTGAGAGACTGCAAAAACAGCCAAGATGATCATTTTCAGGAATGGATGGAACTGACAAGCAAATGATTATTACCAGAGATTGACAACTACCTCAAGTTACAGAAGTTAATGTTTTAATAAGGTTTCTTTTAACATAGATAGTGATTATATGCATTAGATAGATAGTTATTTCACCTGTATTTGTATGTTTTGTTCTCATTGGTGGTGGCCACTCGGTTACCGATCCCCATTGGTTGTATAATCCCTATTTTTTCATAGGCTAGCTGGTGGCGCAACCCAGCATCATCATATAAGGCTAGCTATGCTCAGCTTTCCCCGTAATTGTATTATCCCTTCCCCTCCTTTCCCATACTTGCTGTGCTCCGCCCCAACTCCTCCCAGTTTCCAAGCCTCTCCCTGAACCCTATATGAGTCCCATGCGCCCTTAATAAAGTGTTCCAGCTTTCTTCACTCTCCAGCGTGGCTGAGGACCATTCCTTTGTCCCCAGCAGCACGTGGCAAGGTGCTTCCACAAATACTTTGATAGCTTTAAATAAGCCTTAAAAATCCTTAATACACCTTTCTGTGGTTACCAACATGCACTGTGAGATCTGTTAATGCTGATCTGTCCCTGATGAGCAGGGCCAGCTTCTATATTAACTCCAAGTATTTGCTTAAGGTAGCTGGACTTAAGAACATCATATTGAGTTGCTTATTCCTATCAAGCATGGCCCTTCCCAAAGTATTGGATTTGCTTGTTTCTGTGTTTGTTATTTTGTACCGTGGGTTCTGGAGCACAGCTCTGTAGAAAAAAATCTGCCACTTTCACTGCAAATTCTGTCAATATGGTGTTTTGTCCTGCAAAAAAAGTCATGTCTATAAGGTTAAAAAGGAACAAAATACTAGGTGGGAGACTATTGCCACATGAACTGATCTTATCAAAGGAAACAGCAAAAGAATGGAGACATAAAATAGTTAAATGTGAAAGCTTGTGATATTTGCAGTTGGAGCCTCTAAGGAAGAAAAGACTCACTGCAGTGCTTTAATGATTGTTTTTCTCTTGTTCCAAACAGCAAACAGCAGAGTGGAAGGATGGTGCGTGTCTGGCATGGTACCCCCTGCCCTATGATTTTGTTGGCAGGCTAATTGTGGAGACTGACATCAATGGCAGGTCAGGAAGCTCACAAAAGAAGAGCACCGAATCTTGGCAGGCCACCCAGCAGTAAGGACATGGACATTCAAAGTTTAATTAGTGAAATAAAGTAGCAAACCGTTTGTTTTCCCCAGAGAACCTCAGAGTAAGTTACTCATCAGATCAGTGGTGGAGCTTATGTCACCATTCACAATCTGAAAGGTTGCTGTCCACTATGCTTTTGTGAGCCATGCTGGGAACAACAACTGAATTCCCTCAGGAACACTGTTAAAGTCATGTTAGGGTAACATGCAACTTAAAGGAAATTGCTGTCTTACGTTTACAAAAAGGTTGCAGGAAGTCTTTCTGCAGAAATATTTCTAAAGAAAGCAAAGCAAATAAACAAACAGCTCCCATGCACATGTGCACGTCATCCTTCTCTTTGTTCTACGATATTAATACACCATATTAATGCACCAGTATTTCAGAGGAAGAACTTTTACAGAATCAAAGGGCAGTTGAAACTTTAGGTATTCTTTCTTGGCCTAATTTCTACCAAACTAGTTTTCAATGCTCAATGTTCAATTCAACTGAGCTGCAATGTGACCCTGACCACAGGATTTATTTGTGGGTTGCAGCAATCTATCAGCTTCCCTCAAATTGTCCTCTGCTTTATAAAGTCACAATTCTGAGGGGTTTTAGGCTCATACCCACTTTTTTGCCTTTTTTTTTCTTACAAATGACTGCGTTAGCCCACATAGCTGATTTCCTGCTTACAACAGAGTGGTGATGATGTGATATTTTGCTTTAGCTCATATTTCCTAGCTATAGTAAGAGAACTAGAACAGGTTTGTGAGCAGATATGAAATAGTACCATGTCATAACTCATGTTAAAGTGTACAAATTTTAATACAGAGGTCATGACTATTGCTTTGCTAGTGAAAACAAGTTGATTTTTTCCCCCAAATCATTATATAGTGTTCTTAGAAATATTTTAGTTTAAAATACTAATGGGATAAAACAATGAGTGTTTTCATCTGTGATGCAGTGAAAGCTGTTTGTCTCTTGTGAATCAGTCATGGAGGAGGCCAGGACACAGCAGCCAGTTCCCAGAGTACCCTTCATGTTCTGGCAGGCCACCAGTCCCCTGCAGGTCACAAGGTGAGCGACACTGCTCCAGAGAAAGTTTGCTCACTTGGACATTTTTAACATAGAATAGCTTTCCTGAGTATTACCGGATTAGGAGACCCTGATGTGATTAGTATTATTTTCATTTCTGGCTCCAAACAACATGGTTGGTGTATGGCAAGGGAGGTAGAAGGCTACATGGCTGTCTCAGGAAATGTTTGTGGGAAGTCTCCAGGTGACACCAGGAATCAAATGTGTGCAACAGATGATATGTAGGGCCTAGTTTGAAACTCAGTACTATCAGGTATATTAAACAAGGACTTGAACTCTCTGTTTTCACTGAAAAGAAATATAAATCGACTTAGCTGAGCCATGAATCAAATAAAAAAAAAGAGAGAGAGAAGAAAAAGATGTATATGTGCCAAGTATTCCTTGACAAAGCCAGTGTTTTCACATAAACTACTGATTTATATTACCTTGAAAAAGAATTATGGAATACCACAATGTAATCTGCAGTCCAGATTACATGCAGTCTGAGTGACATAATGAGTAAATGTAGATGTAAAGATGTAGGTGTAAAGGTCCTGCAGATGTCAAGTTGCAAAAAAACCTGGTCACCAAGGTGCATGTGTTAGAGCTAAAAATGCAGAAAGGTGGCTTCATTTATATTTGGACCAGAACACACTTAATCTCTATAAGCCTTACAGTGCACTGATGTTTGGATTCAGGCTGCTGCACCTTTGTATGTCCTTGGTGTATTACTGCACATTACGTGTTTTGTGCACAAAGCTAAAAGAACTGCAGTTACTCATATGACAGATATGAAAATTATATTAACATTCCATTCCTGCATGCCCTCAAACTATGTCCTCTCCTTTTTTTACTAGTGAAGCCAATGTTTTACTAACAAAGTCATTCAAAGGTTACAGGTCAATGATTTAGTTGTCTCAAAATCACTCCTACAGTGATCTGCTTGACTGGCTTGTCTGTTCATGTGAGATATTTAGAAACATGGGTTAAATTTTAATGAAACACCTTTAACTTGATGTTTGACCTCCAACTGATGATGTACTGCTTCTGTGGGAATAAAGCAAGTGTCTCCTGCAGCTTTATCTTCATTCTTGATAACAGCTTTAGACAAATAGAGGTATTTTTAAATGGCAACAGAGTACTGTGAATGCGACTATTACTAAACACTGACAGTTTTCACAGAGTTCACAGGAGAAGAAAATTTTTTGTGTAGCTAAATGTAACTAAAATTATTTACATCTTACCATCTCTCTCTACATCCCATGAGTGTGTGTGGGATTAGGGATGGAGTTGTACCAAACACAGAAACCAGGAATAACCTGTGTTTGACCTCATGTGAGTCTATGCAGAGGCTTCCTAACTTGCACTTAGAGATCAAACTGAGGAAGGAAACATTAGGTTTCTATTTTGTTGGTCTGAGGAAGAAAATTTGCCCCACCCATGGTTTTTGATTAAATACAGTTTGATGGCAGCTTCAGATACATATTAAAAACAGATTTATACAGCCAAAATACAAGAGCTCTACAGTATTTGTTACTTGTTCTTGCCAGTAATTCAGCTATGGGAATACAATGAAGACACTGTTTAAAATTATTGTTAATAGCTGAAAGAAAATATTCTGCCTATGTATATACCTAATGGGACTCATTGCTGTGGTACCTGACTGCATTTAGATACGGGAGGAAGTCATCATCATTATTGAGAACTGGAAGAACTAGGAAAATACCTCATAATTTTAAGAGATATTTTTAGTACTGTTTTTTACTGTGAATGGCCAATGTGTGCAGAACTAAGTTTCCGCAGTGTACGTACGATTGAAACTGTTTGTTAAATACATTGCACAAATATACTTTAGTCAGTTGAGGAAGTTTGTTGTGACCTTCAGAAATGTGAGGGTTTACGGTGGGGAATGAACCACTTGTTCTTGCTTCTATTTCTTGATTGGATGAGAATAATTTTAACATTCCAATTCTCAGAACTAATTCCAACAAGTGTAATATTAAAATGTGAAAATATGACCCACCATTTCGGTAAAAAGTCCAAGGATTAGTTTTTGGCTAATGTCAATAGCATAAAAATATAAGTGGCTTCCTGAAGTTTAACATCTGACTATTAAAATATAACTAGGCTCCCTTACTTCACTGGGATATTAACCTTTTGGAATGACTTTAGGCTAACCTATTAGAAACTGGTTTACATGACAGACATACAGCCTTTTCATCTGTCTTCTGCAGTCTCTGTACCTCCTAGAAAACACTCATTAATTTGTTGCAGTATCTCCAAAAGCAATACAGAAGAGGACTAGAAAGAGTTCAACACTCACTAGCAAACATGACTCTCCATATGAGGGTGACAATATCTAAAGTCTGAAAGAAAATCCATAGGTGAAGGTGAAGACTTAGAACTCTTTACTGAATTCTGCAGTTCTTTCTTCAGATCTGGAGTTACTTCCATAGCCAGTTATACGTGCTGGGATGACTATGGAAAGGAAATCTTCACACAGAGAAATATTTCTAGCCTTCAGCACAGATAATAACACGATCACTTCAAAAACAATGAGAGCAAAGAAGTCACTCCCTATTGATATAAAGATAAAACTTATTTTAATATCAGAAAGCCTAAGTACTCTGAGAAATGCAGAGGTCAGAGTCTTTGGGCTATCAGTTCAGGGAAATACTGGACACACATTATTATAAACAAATTGATGGAGTGATCAAGTACACTGAAAGAGCATTTAAGATGTGCAAATAATGCATTTGGACTTTTAAATACACAACTCAAATAGTAAGTATCTCACAACTGTAGCCTCATGTCTGGTAGAATCTTACACTCCCACAAATAGACACCAGTTCTGTGAAGTAGTGTGATTGCCATGCTCTAAATCACAAGTATTTTGAAATACTAAAGGAGGATGGACAATGAACAACCCAAAGATGAGTCATAGGTAGAAAATTCCTTTCAGATACAGCTACATGATTATCATGGTGGGTATTTGTGCTGCTGCTGAGTAACATGTAAGACTTTATTTTTATAGAACTGTGGGAGCTAAGGGGATATTATTCACATTTTGGGTAAAATATTGGAAATGTAAAGAGAAATTAAGATGAGTTAATTTTTTAGCTTCTCAGCATTTTTCTACCCTACTTCTCACTTCCTCTTTCTTACTGCTATTCTTCCTATCCAGGACACATTTCTGCAGTTATTGTGTTGAACTTGACAAGCAATGTTCTGCCAGATTATGCCTGTTATTAGAATCCAAATCTGTGATGGAAACTTGCCCATCCCAAAGCACTGATGCTCTCAGAATTACAGCTGCACAGTTTTTGCCATATGAACTGTTGCATAAAGATCTTCCCCTTGACTACTGCCAGCTCTTCAACAAACCATAAACTAGTTACTGGTGTTTCCTCTAGTCAGTATTTTGTTTCCCTGGCCAAATCAGAGGTGAGGCTTGCAAGGCTGCTGTAGTATTGGAGCATTGAAAGAGTTACCCATAGAACCTTCTAAATGTATTGCAAAAATACAGTACCATTAGATATTTTGAAGTTCTGTTTCAGCACTTACTCCAGAATATAAGATCCAGACACTTGTTTCCTATGTTTTCTTAGACTTCTTCACAGTCTGAAAAATCCTAGTCTAATGGATCTCAGTCCTAGTTCACTAATCCCAAGCTTAAACAGCTTCCTTTCTCTCTCTCCCTTTTACTCTTTGGTAGATAGTTCATTTTTGTCCTCTTCCAGCACTTCCAGGCTTCCTGAAACTCCATTTCACCCATTACAGTAATTGCAACTTGCCCACATCCCGCTTTCTGTGTCCATTACAGTCTCTGTTTTCTATTTTGCCTCCCTCTGGCCAGACTGTTTCTTTTCCTCCCTAGCGTCAACTCTTGCTTTTGTCTTTTTCATATTCTTTGTACTATCTGCAGTGACAGGTGTTCTAAAAAGTACTTATTCTTTTAAAACTGCTTTTGTTTTACCCTACTGAAACAAGTGATATAGAAACTGAAAAGATGGACAAACCGGAACTTCAGTGCTGGTTCAGTGCCCAGACACAACATGGACAATAAATGCAAAGGTTTAAGAAGTTTTTCCTAAACGTGAACAAACTGTTAAAAAACATATGTCTTGCCATGATGTGGCCATTTTCAGGGGCTAGTAGAATATATATCTTTGACAAGTGTGTCTCAGAAAAATTTGAGTCATATGGTTTGCATCTCCCAAGGCATTTGGAAGCATGCTATGGAAACCTCTATTCAAATGGTTTAGTAAAATTCTTAAGACATGAAAGTGGGATCTTCTGTTGGGTAGTATTAGCTGACCTTAAGAAGAGAAACCACTAGCTGCACCTACAACTAGTCAGAAGAAACTTTTAATTATGGAGTCACTTGTCATAAATTGTCCTTGACAGAATGCTATGATGGAATTGTTACCCTGTTATTTGTGATAAGCTGTGAATACATGACTAGCAGCAGTGGATTGTCCTTTGAAACTATAATCTGCCACCACACATGGATGAAAACCCAAGCTAGCTCAAAATGCAGGATCAAACATCTGTCAAACAGATTTTATGCTTCATTCTCCTAAGTTGTGTTTTGTTCTAGTATTAACCAAAGCACATGATGTTATGTAACCTCATAAAAATGCAATAACACATATCCTCCATACATACATGGTGGCAAGCACAAGTTAAACCTGTTTAATGGATGTTTAAAACATTGTGCTAGCTGTTAAGAATTTGGTCTGTGTTATGTCATTTGCTTATTGACAATAAAGCAAGCAGTCTGCAAGGTGACACTTTTAATGGTTTATTAGATCATCCTTCAGGGACCTATTTCAGCTTGGTCTTAAATAAATTGATGTTCATCAGGCTAGTGAAACAAATAGGTTTTCCTCATTGGCCAACTTCCAATTTTGTATTGCCTTCATCCTTTGAATCTTCTGCAACGTGTCTCAGATCTAGGGGAAGATTTTTTTGACAGGATGCCAAACTTAGCCATGAAAGAACACAATGGAGTGTTTCAATATGGCTACTGAAAAGAAAGGGCAAGGGTCTTATTATTTCCATGCAAAATATTTGCTAGGGAGCAGTTAGGATTAAGAATTGACAAAGCTAGAGTTATGGGAAATCATCTTAACTGCAATGGAATTTTTCAAGTTGAGTTTCTCTTATAGAGGGATATAAGACATAGTTATGGGTATCATGTCAGCTGAATTGACTACAATCCAAGAATCTGATGCAGATGCAGGGAGCAACGTATTGCCAGCAGAAGGGTTAGTGTAACAGATGGCATTTACAAGAACGAACTAGTAACTGGACTAAATATCTTGACAAAATAATTTAAGTGAAAGTAGAAGTTTGAGAGCTCTGAGAAGTATCTAGGAAAAAAAAATAGAAGCACAAAACCAGGTCTTTATATTACATTAATGAGCTCCTTTATTTGTTAGTGAAACTGCCCATAGGGACAAGTTTATGTAAATAGCTGTTATCTTTTAAAATATTGCCAAAGACTGGGGGGTGGAAAAAAAGTTAACCCTATGTAAGGAGTGTGATTAAGGAGGAACAACTGTTAGAATTGCCACCACGGAGCTTGTAGTTTTACTTTGGTAAGAAAGATATTGATGACACTGCATCACCAAGAAGATCATCATCTTGTTTAGAAAGACCAGAGACCATCTACTACAACTGATATATTTTTTATAGTCTTTGTACTTCAGAAACAGTAAAATGATAGGTCACGCCCATGAAGTGACTGGGGGATGAGAGGCTGGAGAGCTACACCAGAGAAGGCCCCTGGGTGTCCTGGTCAATGGCAAGCTGAATCTGAGTCAGCAGTGCCCTGACAGTCAGGAGGGCCAACCATGTCCTGGGGGCCATCAGGCAAAGCATCACCAGGCAGGCGAGGGAGTGGATTGTCCCACTCTACTCTGCACTGGGGTGGCTTCATTGAATACCATGTGGAGTTTTGGGCACTGTAATATAGGAAAGATATTAAACTATTAGAGACTGTCAAAAGAAAGGCAATGAAGATGGTGAAGGGCCTTGAGGCAAAGCTGTATAAGGAGCAGCTGGGGGCAGTTGGTCTATTCAGCCTGGAGGAGACTGAGGGGAGACCTCATTGCAGTCTACAGCTTCCTCTTGAGAGAAAGAGGAGGGGCAACATTGATCTCTGCTCTGTGGTGACCAGGGACAGGGCCTGAGGCAATAGCCTGAAGATATGCCAGGGGAAGTTAGGCTAGATATTAGGAAAAGGTTCTTCATCCAGAGAGTGGCTGGGCACCTGAACAGGCCCCCCAGGCAAGTGGTCACAGTACCAAATGAGCCAGAGTTTAAGAAGCATTTGATCAATATTCTCAGGCACATGATGGGATTCGTGGGGATGTTCCTTTGCAGGACCAGGAATTGTACTTCAAGCATCCTTGTGGTCCCTTCCGACCCAGGATATTCTATTGTTCTATGGTTCTGAGTAAACGTGCTTGAAACAATCTATATGTGAGAGGCTAGACAGGAATCAGGAGAGGTCAACATGTGGCACCTGCATGTCTAGCTCTAGTCTTTTGAGTGTCTGAAGTCACTGTGGCTGGATCAGAAGTGGTGACAAGAAGCCTCAAAAGGCATGTAGCAGCACATCCAATCAGAATTTGTTCATGTTGGCTGCAGGAGGAAACTTTTCCTATCCACAAATGGGTTATTTTAAACTCTCCCTCCACTTTGCAGTAGCCTTTGTCTCAGGACTACAGACATATCTTCATGTCTCAGATTTTCAGGGACCTCTGAAAGGTATTTAAATATCTAAATACTCATTTAAATACCTTACTGTACAGACATTGTCCTTGAATTGCAAATGGATAGGGATTGTTTGTATAGCTGTTGGGTAGGCAACAGACATCAGGAGTATTATTTTGTTCAGGATATTGCTTGTAACTCATTTAAATAAAGAGGCGTTTCACCAGAAAAAGGGAGGGCAGCCCAATGACTTTGGAGATAGACAAAAAGAAAACAAGGAGTTTCTGTTGGGAATAGTTCCTGGAAATCTTTAATAAGTTTATGTGTTCTAAGTAGTAAAGACCTTCCTTCCGCCAAATTAAGAAGTCTACAGATGGTTAAGGACTCTATACAAAGGATAGAAATGGTATATGGTTTAAACAGACAAGTGTTAGAGGTATAGCAGAATAGAGAGAACAGAAGAAAGAACAAGAAAGAAGAGAACCCAAACAGATACAGGGAGAAAAAATGTAAATAAAAAAGTAGATAAGGAAAATATTTATGGAAATTACCATGGTAACAAATAATATAGGCTAGAACCAGGGAATTTATAATATGTCTGGGTAAATAATGCATGATAGCCAATCAAAGGAAGAAAAATTACTGAAAGAATTAAAGGTGAATGAAGAGGAAATTTAGAATTTCTTGGCTTAGTGTCAGCCAAGGATGCCTGAAACATAGAAAAAACTCTAAGCTTTATCACTATCATGAAGCGTTAATATGCCTACCATACTGTATTCCAAGTGATAAACCTGATCTGTGTTTTCATTTTCCTGTACTGCCAGCCAATTAAAGTTTTCTAAATTTTTGGCACAACTCAGCTCACTTCTCTTCTTTGTCTTTTGCACATGGAAACAAAATTATATCTATCCTGAAAACATGTCAAAAATAGTAGTAAAAAAGGAGCATGATTCTTCACATATAACTCATTTCTCCATATAGCTGTTTGCATTTGTTTACTTCACTTTCATTAGATACAGATATATCTAATAATTCACAAGTGAAAAATAAATAAAATGTATATAAAACCATTACAGCATCTAAAAAAAACATTATATCCTATGTTTATTGTGCTGGGTTGGTTTTATTGTCAAAAACACAGGTCTGATTGTTAATCCACATCAACTGTACATTATTTTCAGGCTTATTCCATTTTCTCAAACTACTCTTTTCACAGTCCACTCATGGCACAGTAGCCATCTATTTGGAATCACCATATTGTGCATATGTAAGACTAACATGGAGGATACTTCGTCTCTAGAAAATAAACTAGTGTAATATTAAGTTCAATAATGGCTACTGCCCTCAGTATTACTTCTTGCAATTTAATTTAATAATGTGCTTTCTTCCAGAATATACAGGAAATCAGGGACCTCACAACATCCTTTGTTGTCTTTACACTTCAAGACAAAGACAGTCTTGAAGAAAACCTTTTCCTATAAGTAGCCTACCTTGTCTATTCACACATGGACTGCTCTCCTTTTCTTAGCAATTTTAATGTAATTCTGTCAGTATTAATCACAATAATTTAATTTCTCTCTCGCCTTTTATAATCTTTTCAACAAAATTTTTCAAAAGGACTGATTTAGAGAGTATATGTATATAGTATATATACTATATATATAGCTATGTATATAAAATCACACAGTAGAAACTTTCAAAACTACACATAACCAACAGCCCCAATAATACTTCCTCTAGAGCAAAGTTTCAACTTCTAAGAAACATGCGTGAATAAATCAGAGTTACCTACCAGCATTCTGGTATTAGGTGGATCTGTATCAGGGTTGAGAAATTTAAATATTTTTATGTACAATCACACAATCATGAGGTTGGAAGGAACCTCAGGAGGTTTCTAGTCCAAACTCCTGTACAAAGCAGGGTCACGACTGTATTCAGACCAGGACTGGTGTTGTCAGGCATGTCTTGAAAATTTCCAAACACATCTTTACAGGCTTTCAGTAAGAAAAATGTCTTCCTGATGGAAATGTTTTCTCTTTGCAACATCTCACATTCCCCATTTGATTTTATGACCAATGTCTGCCATTCTTTCACCATGCTCCACTAAGAAGAGATTAATCTCCTTGATAAACTCCCCATAGGTGCTGGGAGCATGGCCAGTACGATCCTCTGAGACAGTCTTCTTCTCAGGGATTGAAGCACCCTCAGCAAACTTGAAGCTGAGTGTTGTGGTGATACACATAAAGGATAGGGCCATCCAGAGGGACCAGGAGAAACTCAAGAAGTAGACCATGGGAATCTCATGAGGATTAACATGATCAACATGTGATCATGTCAGGGTAATCCCCAGGATCAATCCAGGCTGAGAAAGAACAGACTGAGAACAGCCCTGCCGAGAAGGACTTGAGGGTGCTGGTGGATGTGAGGTTGGACGTGCCCTGGTCATGTGCACTGGGAGCCCAGACACCCCCCGTGTCCTGGGCTGTATCCAGAGCAGCGTGGGCAGCAGGGCAGGGAGGGGATTCTGCCCTTCTGCTCTGCTCTGCTCTGGTGAGACCCCACCTGCAGTGCTGCCTCCAGCTCTGGGGTCCCAGCACAGGGAGGACATGGAACTGTTGGAGCAAGTCCAGAGGAGGCCACCAAGGTGATCAGAGGGATGGAGCACCTCTGCTACAAGGAAAGGATGAGAGAATTGTTACAGTTCAGCCTGGAGAAAAAAAGACTTTGGGGTGGCCTAATTGTGGCCTTCCAGTACTTGAAAGGAACCTGAGGGACAAGTGGAGAGGAGCTCTTTACAAGGGCATATAGTGACAGGGCAAGGGGGAATGGCTTCAAACTGACAAAGCATAGGTTTGGATTGGATATTAGGCAGAAATTCTTTACTATGAGTGTGGTGAGGCACCGGCACAGGTTTCCCAGAAAATCTGCGGCTGCCCCATCACTTGAAGTGTTCAAGGCCAGGTTGGATGGAGTTTTGAGCAACTTGGTCTAGTGAAAGGTGTCTCTGCCCCCAGCAGGGAGGGCTGAACTACAAGATCTTGAAGGTCCCTTCCAATCCAAGCCATTCTGTGTTTCTATTAAGCCTATCCTCACTGAGCAAGTGCTTAGTATCAAGGGAGGAACTACTTTTTTTTCTTTGTTACTCTCCCCTGGTGCTAGGTATCTAAACTTTTACAGGAAGAGTTACAGTAAGACTGAAGATTTAAGAGTTCTGCAACAGTTCAGGGGATGAAAGAACAGTGCCTTGCCTCATCCAGAAGGAAATCTTAGTGTGATATGTAAGTGCTAGAAATAAACCCACAGCATCCAAATGGGACATCAGCATATCTAGTTTTGTTCAAGTAGAATCCAGACATGCCTAAACAGCCAATGTCCAGGCTCATCTCAGTTTACCTGTGTTTTCTGTTTTCACCCACAACACATATATGAAATCAAATTTGAATATAGATTTTCCTATCATCATCATTGTCAAAATCTAGTGATAGTTGAATAATTTCTGATACCCCTGAACTGTGTTCCACACATTAAACATGAAATTCACCTTTTGTGGAGGAATTCTATTACAATGTTTGCTTCTCTTTTTTTTTATTATGAAATTCATATTCACGTACATTTTCCAGCTAAAGCCAGGTCAGAGGCAGAGTAGCCAAAACACATAGAAATGTGGGATTTTATGGTATTTTTGGCCTCATTTGTCCTACTTTGGACTTTGGATTGGCTGTAATGGATTTATACTTCTGTCCTTTAACATTTCTGTGGTTTTACTCCCAATTTGCAATTCTTCTACATTTTGGACCACTTCTTCTCTCTCAGGATTTGTCCATTTCTCATTGGCTTCCTTGTCACTGTATTTCATGTTACATACAACACGAACACATAATAAATACTAATTCATTAAAAATTTATATACAGGAGGAAAAAAATTCATTTTTGCCATAGTTTCCTGACTTCTCTACCCTGTGTCTCACCTCCTCAGCAGCTCAGATCTGATGAAGCACTCTCAGGGAAGTATTTCTTTTAAAACCCAGTTGTTTATTTTGGCACATTGCAGAAACAGGAATCTGGTTCTTAGGAGAGGAAAGACTAACCACATCACAGAGCCAAGCAGAAGGACTGCCAGCTGTGCTGCAGAGCAGGCCTGTAAGGCAATCCTTGTGCTTGCCTCCTCTTGTGCACACAATTTACCTTGCAAACTCTCTTGGTGGTAAGGTTAAGGAACAACATTGAGAACAGAAGGAAAAAATAGGGTACCTTCCTATAAATGATATCCTAATGATTTTATGAAAGGCTGAGGAAAAATACTTTTTAGAAGTTTTGGTACATAAGGAATCTAAACTGACATTCAAAAGACTTTCTAGTGTGGTCTATGCTGAAGCCCTTTGGCAGGTCAGCACTTTAGATTCTTATTTTTCATATAAAGTAAACTGGGATTTTTTTTTGCCATTTTGAGAGTATGCATTAGAAATTCAAGACAGAAAAAAAGGGAAAGAAGGCTGTGGAAATGTTGGTAATTTTGTTCTTTCAAATTTCCATATCTTCAATTTTTAGTTTGATAGGGTGTTTATGTATCTTATACAGATATACACGCAAAGAACCATTTATGCTGACTGGATAACAAAACTGGATAAAAAGGTAAGAATTTGTTTTAGAAACACCCTTGAGAGTAGTCTTGATATTGATAATTATACCCATAGTCATTTTGATTCAAAGGCCCTTGTTGCGAAATCGTGACTTGAACCCCTTGCAGTATATGTGGTATATCAGATAATCCATTTGGGGGTGAAACCAAGGGCATAATGAGGCACACACTGGAAATATCTACAAAGAAATGCAATTGATCTTAAAACACAATGTAAGGTTGGTTTTTCAGTTATTTCCTTGAGTTATTTCAGCAGTAGTGCCACCTATAATGAAAATTCTTCCAAGTACACAGAAGTTTTAGGAGTCAGTGCCTTTTCCTCAATCTACTATTTCCCTCTGTTTATCTCTCACCTCAGGTTATAATTGGTAAAGCAGACAAGGAAATGGTACAATAATGGAAGTTTGATACTCCATTTGCAAAAAATGAGATAGTCTGGAAGCCTTATTTATTTTCTTAGAGATCTGATCTTTTCATAAGGTTCAGTGTCACTCATTTGGGTCTTGGCAACACCATTTCCAATTGCATCTTTGCAACAAAAATTTTCAAAAAGATAGAGATACAAACTGTTGCCCAGCACAATTTGCTACCTTGGGTAAGGTATGTGATGTTTAATACACTCACCTCAGACACACATGAAGCTCTTAGTTTGAGCAGACAAATGCACTTATGGATACAGTTAACCGAAACAACTCAGGGGCACATTCTGGCAAGTGAGAGATTTTGTTTGGGAGCCGTACTAAACACTCATTTTCCTGGATTCTATTCATTTTAAATAGTGGAGCTGCTTCATAGTTTATTTAGCAATTTCTGTTATCCTTGTACAACATGTGTTCATACTAATGTTGAGGCAGCAGTATTGCATTTCATTTTAATAGCCAACTGTTTTTCTAAGTCTTGTTTTAACATACATGGCAGACACACACACACTATTCATTGCTCTGCTGCTCTGTTTCTCAATAAGGGAAACTGGCTCTTTCAGACTCTGCAGATTATCACATCTGGTTTCGTGTCATATCAGGAACAGTCTTTTGAGGATTTTAAACTCAGAGGGATCCTGACCTTCAGTCTTGACAACGCTATTTCTAAGCCAGCTATGTCATACACTGCCACAAATGCAACAGAAACAAATGTCCTTCCTGCTATGGACAGTACCTGGCATTCAAAACAGTTGGTAGAGATTTAATTAAGCAAAATGAACAAGAGCTTTTTCTACATTTGCCATTGTCAAGTCTATCAAGATATCTAAAAGAGACAAAGGCTTTTTATCAGTGAGCATTTTTTTATTTCTGAAGTAGATTTTTAAATTTATCTCAGTGTCAACAGAATAGGAGGACGCAGCCTCAAGCTGTGCCAGTGGAGGTTCAGGTTGAATGTCAGGAAAAATTTCTTCATAGAAAGGGTGGTCAAGCATTGAAATGGACTGCCCAGGGAGGTGATGGAGTCCCCATCCCTGGAGATGTTCAAGAAAAAAAAGGGACGTGGCACTTAGTGCTCTGATCTAATGGACATGGTCGTGTTCTCTCAAAGGTTGCACTTGATCTTGGACATTTTTTCCAATTCTAATGATTCTATGGTTCAGGGTTGTTCTTGTGTGGCTCCACCTTGTTGACTGATGACTTGTGCCAAAGTTAGATTTTAGCTGAACTAATTTGGGAAACAAATGAAAAAGTAATCTTCAACAGCCTCACAAGGTTCTGCTCAAGTGACATGAGCAGGCAGTAATGAACAGGGAACCTCAGAGGTGGGGAAAAAGAAACATTAGTAACATGTTATTCCAACTTCTCAAAGAGAGTCAGAAGCTTGCAATTCACTGGTTTGAGGACCAGACATGGAAATACTGCCATTTTATAATGATAGCATGTTAAAAGAACAGAAGTATATCTTATTTTATTTAAATGTGATAGCCAGTCGGCAGGTTCATTAAAGCTCTTGAGCTCTGTGACATTTTCTTCTGAGGAGTTTATGAGTGTGAGATCTAGACTAAAGCAACAAGCACTCCAACTTTTGAAGACATAGAGCATTTCTGGGAAAACTACCTAGGGTGAGTCTAGCCCAAGGAAGAATCATGCTTCCCTACTCAATCTTCTCAGAGTAGCCTAGACACCAGTGAGGTCACTGAAGATGAGGAAATAACTCATCAAGGCACTCTAGCTTTCTCAGAAATATTCTTTAAAGGACTAGTTTAACTGTAATTCTGCATGGTAGTCATCCTATATGGTGATGCTTTATGTATCTTAAAACATATGCACATATGTCTTAAATATATTAGACACAAGGTACGTAGAATAATAAAAATGTCTGTTTCCTGTGCTTTAAAACTATAAAAACACTTGACATCTGTTCTAAAATGTTTATCTACTACATAATTAACAGATTTTTGGTTGCCCCAACTTGTACTCACACCAAGGAAGACAGGGATTTACAAGTCTGGATATCAGGAACAGGAAAATAACGAATGGGCATACATTCACATGCAGTCACACACATGCATGATACAAATGAATGTGTATAATACTCCTGATAATCTTCCTTGTGGTCATGTGATATATATCTCAACAGCTGACATATTGTAGTAAGATTTCTTTGCTTAACCATAAAATTTTTAAGTCTTAAGATTTTCTGGTAAACAGAGGGTTGGGGAAGGAGACAGTCACTGTAATAACAGAACATGACTGATAACTAGAGACAGATCTCATTTTGCTCACTCTAGTGAGGGCCAACTCAAACAATACTTTTTTGAAAACAGCCCCTCTTCACATTCTCCTTCCTATAGGGAAGTCCTCTTTCAATTAGCAATTTTATTGCTGTGGTTTCCCTATGATAACAAAACAACTACATTAAACCCTAGAACTTTAGGAAATACTGATGTGACTCAACCACTAAATCCCAAACTTTACTGTCATAAAATATCCAAAAACCATATAGATAAGATCTCATACCTACCTACTTTGTTGCTTGGTTTGTTGTGAGACTTTTTAAGCACTATCTTATTTGGAAAGAGTAGGTGATAAGTCAGAAATTATAGGTGATAAGAGTAGGTGGTAAGTCTGAAAATAATCCATGTAGGTCTATGTTCTGGAAATAATAGTATTGCCAACACCAAAGACCAGAGTAGTTAAAAAAATAATAATCTTTTAAAATAATAAAACAACTTTACTTACCTTTAATGTTAACAACTAAATCTGAAAACATACTGACTACTGGTGAAATTAAGTCCTTGTCAGGTGGACTTCCTTGCTTGTATAACCTGTTGTATGTATTCAGCTGCTGCCTATCATCTCGTTTCTAAAATTTAAGGAACTTTGGATCTCCTATTCCACTCAACAGCATCAAGCACAACGGGGTCCAGGTCCACAGCTAGGGTTCATGGGCACTTCAATAATTTGAGTGTCAGCAATAATAATAAATTACACATTTTCAATGTTGGTGAAAAAATAGCTAACATAAGGAAAGCATATGTGTCCCAGACCACAGCAAAATGTTTAATACATAGTCATTAGAAATCCCAGAAGCGATTAATTTGTAATGAGAAATGTTTGTACATGAGCAGTGCTGCCATGCCACTGAAATGTAGCACAATGATTCAGTGTGCACGCAGTAGACAAACACACATAGATTCGTTCCATGTCGTAGAGACACTTTTACACAAGTGCTCCTAATTGCTAACAGAAACAACATTGCCTGCTGCAGCTTGACTTTCTATAACTAAGTTCCTCGTGTCAGTAACACATTTGCAGCAGAAGACTTCATCCAAGTTCTCACCTTGTCGACTTTTGGTCCTTGGAATTTATTCTGACAATGCTCCTAGCCCAAATGCTTTCTTTTGCAGAAAACAAAGTAATCAGATTTCATGAGAGCTGGATTATTGAACACTTCTATGTAGCTCTTGGAGGAAGCTCCTAAAGGAAATAGAAGTCTGTAACATGCTCCAAATTCCCTTCAGGGCCCCTTGTTCTTTGATTTAATCATGAAACAGTCAAGACTTTTAGCCATTCTTGAGACAGAAATAGGCTGTGGCATCAAATTCACTTCAAGAAAGTACCTTGTGACTTTGTACTGATCTCAGTATAACTAAATATATTTTCTCCCACCTTTTATAAGCTTCCTCCCATATCATCAGTACTGAAAATTTATTTTAACAGACGTGTAACTGACACATTTTAGAAATTGGAGGAATAATCTAAGTAAAATACTACACTGTCAATGAGACTTTTTCTCTGAACCTCTCTATATTTGATATTTACTTTTAAATGATAAAATGGAAGAAGCCTATTGGTAACTTGGTCTGCTTGGGTAATTTTTGATTATTGATTAAATAGGATAAGTTTCCTACATGTCATGCAAACTCTATTTTGCTCTTAGAGCTAACATCCCTTCTTGAAAATTCCCGAGAGACATAGGCTGGCATTTTTTCATTATGCAGAGGGAAGTTACATTCAGGCCACATTTCTTTCTCTGAAAAAAAAAAAAAAGAAAAAGCATCAGTATTCCTTTTTTTTCTTATTAAAATAGTTCTTCAGCATTTGCATGTTATGTAAGTTTCATATATCCTTAAACCTGTTCCCAGGAGGTTATCCAGGAGATGGCATCCTTCAGTAGTTCCCAGGATTGCTTCGTTAAAGGGAAAGACTGCTTTTCCCCCCTACTCCCCAGATGTATAGGTAGGAATGTTAAAAAAGACTTTCTCAGATGACAATAGGCATGAGAGATACTTGAAATGTATGGCTGTGTGTTGATATGTAAGCCTGTATGTATATTTTCCAGCAGATTGAGTTTACACACCAGACCACATGCAAAGTGTTTCTTTTCCTCAGGCGCCATCATCTTGATGAAGGTGTCAAATTAAAATGTTATGTCATGGTCAAGATTCCTAATGGATTTCTGCTATCGTCAGTACTCATGTTTAGGAACTTTGCAGTGGGGAGAGCTAGGGAAGAGTTTTCCCTTACTGCATCAAACTCAGGTTAAAATTACTTAATGATGTGCAACTTACAATAGGGTTTTTCTCAATATGCTTTATACCTTTTTTAAGCCAGAAAGTAAGATCAAAGATGAGATAAAGAGAGAGCAGAATAGATTTGTGTTCTAACATCCATGAGATAGCTACAGTTTACTTTAAATGAAGTGTATATAACAAACAATCCATTGACATTAGAATGGGGAAAGGTATTTATATTCTTATGCTCACATTTCTATTCTTCTCTTTCAGAATGTTTCCACTTACATCGATACACACTTTCATAGTTTTTTTCTTTTTTAAGTATGCTCCTCTTAAATTCAATTCAATTAAATCCAATTGTTTCAAGACAGTACGATCCCATTTGTGGATTGCTTGTAAATGGTTTTCTTCAAATATTCTAAGTCACTGTGGTATAGGTCATGTGGCATGAGTCTTCTTGCCTGACCCAATAATGCCACGGTCACTACAGAGGTCTAACAAGGAACATAAAAATACCATTGAGCAAGAAATACTGTGAGATGACAATAAGAGTCAAGGCTTCTTCCACCATTTGGGGAAAAAAACCCACAATCTTTTGCTAATATTTTTTATGTGGCCAGCTCTGCCTGTAAAATTTGGCTGTTGCACTTAGAAATAGAATAGTGATAGGAACCTGTGAAAGAAATTGTTATTTGAACTCCTGCTTCCTGTATAAATAACCAGGATAAACTAGCCTCCTAGGGGTAGAGACAAATATCCTTCTGTGTTCTTTATATACTTTAGAACTGCTAAAATATTATGGTTTATTTTGACTTAAGATTGAGTCAAGAGCCAGATGATCTCATCTAAAGTCCATCAAGATTGAAAGGAATTTTCCCTTTAATCTCAGTGACTTTTGAGGGAGGGTCCCAGAACCCCTCAAGCTCCAGGAGCCACAAATAGTTTCAGAAATTGGTTTTAAAACAAAGTATATAGATTTGTTTCTAGCCTTTGCAGTCTCAGACGTGAAGCTTGAACTATTGATTCATGCAGATGCAGGGAACCAGGAAAGTACAGGAGACAGCCATCTGCTTTTCTGGAGACAGGAATATTCACTGCTCTGGACCTATACTGCATCATATTTGTGAAGTGTGGCAGATGTGGAGGGGTAGTATGTGTGATTTCTGAGCAGAAGGGGTATGAAAAACTTTAAGACTCCAGGACTCCCAATTTAAACCACTGTACACAGAAGAAGCTATCCAGTAGTAAAGAGCATGGTGGAAAAGATTAAAAGATGAACTATCTTACTCTCAGAATTTCATTTGTATCTATGCAATGAAGAAATTAGTAATTGACAAGCCGAGACAGCAATACTTGGAGCTCTTTATCAACTTATTTAAAGGCATGATTCAAATTCCAGTGAAGTTGTGAGATGCTTACCAGGGCTTGTTTGAAGCCTTTAGGGATTGAGTCTTACCCAGTTTATTTCATTAAAATGCACTTTATTGTCAGCTGTAAAACTAGCCAGAACAGAAATTGCTCCTGTTACTCAGTGGTAAACATTAATTCAATTTATCACTGACTCATCAGATCTCTTCTGACCTTTTTTTAATCTCCATTTATAGGTTTGTTTCTTTCTAAATCAGAAGACAAAAAATGTTCAAAATCCAGCAGGTGGGACAATCTTGCACTATTATATCTATTCTAACTGAAACTTTCATTAAAAGATAATGCAGAGGCCAATAGGCAAAGTCGTTCATCATGTAACTAAATACCAAGGAAGTGTTTTCCAGAAAGGTGGGATGAATCAAAAATTGTTTTTAATGAATGAAAAATTTGGCATGCACTACTTGCTTTTTATTATGAACATATGTTGCAAGTACTGGTAAGAGAGGAGGGCAATGCTTATAGAAGGTACTTATTTACAAATAAACACTTCCTTATTCAAACAAATACTGTGCAAGTGAACTATCAGAAAGCACATGCACATTAACAATGCACAGAGCCAGAAGCCAGAAGTGGCTTCAGCTGGATAATTTTTCAATTTTTCCAGAATAGGACTATAGAATCATAGAATAGCTTGGGTTGAAGGGACCTCAGAGATTATGTAGTTCCACTTCCCTCGATGTGAGCAGGGACACCTTCCACCACTAGACCAGGTTGCTCAGAACCCATCCAGCCCGGCCTTAAACACTTCAAGGGATGGGGCAGCTGCTACTTCTCTGTGCAAACTGTGTCACTGCTGCACCACACTCACAAAGAATTTCTTTCTAATATGTAGTCTAAACCTATTCTCTTTCAGTTTAAAACCATTCCTTCTTGTCCTGTCCCTAAAGGCTCCCTCTCCATTTTTCTTGTAGGCTCCCTTCAGGTACTGGAAGGCCACAATTCAGTCACAGAATCACAGAACAGTCCAGAAGAATCACAGAATAGAGTTAGAAGGGACCCACAAGGATCATTAAGTCCGATTCCAGGCCATGCACAGAACCATCCCCAAGAGTCACACCATGTGCCTGGGAGCATTGTCCAAACCTTCTTGAACTCCATAAGGCTTGGTGCTGTGGCCACGTCCCTGGGGAGTCCAGTGTCCAACCAATCTCTGGGTGAAGAACCTTTACCTAATATCCAATCTGAACCCCCCAGGCCATTCCCTCAGATCCAGTCACTGGTCACCACAGAGCAGAGATCAGTGCCTGCCCCTTCTCTTCCCCTCACAAGGAAGCTGTAACTGCAATGAGGTCTCCGCTCAGTCTCCTCTTTGTCAGGCTGAACTGACCAAGTGCCCTCAGCCGTTCCTCACACAGCTTCGCCTCCAGGTCCTTCACCATCTTTGCTGCCCTGCTTTGGGCACTCTCTACAAAATATTCAAGGTGAGGCTGCCCCAAAGCCGAGCGGGACAACCCACTCGACTAGCTGGCAATGCTGTGTCCCATGCCCCCAGCACACAGTTGCCAGCCTGGAGTTGGTTTGTGACCTGAGTTATGAACAATGGAAACCATCGATGGCTGGTGAGGAGACAAGTGAGTGATGCTCGCGTGTAGAACACAGAACAACAGCTCGACATCAGCATCAGATGTGCATTTCAACATGCCCCAACCATGTGCACTCACATCCCAGAAACCCCCTGTGTCCAGGGCTCATCGCCAGCATGGTGGGCAGCGGGGGAGAGGTGATTCTGCTGCTCTGCTGAGACCCCACCTGTAGTGCTGCCTCCAGCTCTAGGGTACTCAACATAAAAAGCCTATGGAACTGTTGGAGCAAGTCCAAAGGAGGCCACAGAGTTGTGAAGGCAACTAGGGCACCTCCCCTATGAAGCCAGCCTCAGAAGGTGGGGGCTGTTCAGCCTGGAGATGGTTGAGTGCAGACCTCAGAGCAACCTTCTGGTCTGTGAAGGGACCTACAAGGAAGATGAAGAGTGACTCTTTGTCAGGAACTGTAGTCACAGGAAAAGGGGAATGGGATCAGACTGAAAGAGAGTAGGTTTAGATTTGAAGTTAGAAAAATATTCTTGTCTATGAGGGTGGTGAGAGAGGGTGGCCCAGATTGTCCAGTGAGACTGAGGATGCCCCACCCCTGGCAATATTCAAGGCTCAGCTGGACAGGGCTCTGACCAACCTGGCCTGGTGAAAGGCTGCTCAGGTTGGACAAAATGATTTTTAGGGTCCCTTCCAAGGCAAACCATTCCATGGTTCCATCATTCTATGGTCTCCATCACCCATGGCAGAGTGGCACTGGGACTCCTGTGACATCACAGCTCCCAGAGCCCGTGTTGCAGCTGCAGCTGTGAGTGCCCAGCAGTGAGCACAATGCAGCCATCCATCTGCTGCCAGTGTGCCCTTCGCCTGTGCCAGTGCACCCCCACCAGCCTGCAGGGACTGATGCTGAGCTCCAGGCAGCAGGTAGAGTTCAGAACTGACGGATGTTCCCCTCTCTGAAAGGGAGGGGGGGAAGCTCAGAAGAGCTCTGTTTGCAGAGGGAGGGTTTCCCTCCATTGCTCTCCTAAAGATGTGGGAGGAGAAGTTTCCCCTCCACTCTTCTCCTGGACCGGACATCAAGAACCTCAAGTCCTGCTTGAAGGAAGATGAGACCGGTAATGGGAACTGGGTACCAGCAGGAGCTGCTGGGGTAGCTGAGCTGCAAGGAAGCAGCTGCAAAATGGACTTTCTCCCCTGTTTATTGTGGGTTGGGAGGTGAAATGACTTGGGCCCAGATGTTGCAAGAGTCAGTGTTCCCAGCCTGTGGGTGAAAGGGTCTTTCACCTAGGAGAGGCAAGTTGTTGCCCCTTGTTTGCTTCAGTAAGACATGGCAGAGTGACTCAGGAGTTGGCTGGGTATGTGTACAGCCAGGAATGAAAAGGATGCCTTCTGGATTAATTTACTCTGCATGTTTTGAAGTGGTGATGCTTGGACAAAGCTCACATGGTATTCCTGAGGCCATGAGTTCAACCTAGCACCAGTCTTTTCTGTCTGATACCTCCCAACATGTGTTGTAATCTTTTATACTTTTATACTCTTTTTTTATACTTTATGTACTCTTTATGCCCCTTTATATTCTGTACCCTAAAACCCTATAAGTAAAAGAACTCTTCTCTACTTTACCCAAACAGTGTTGTTTTGGAACATTTTTTCCTTCCCCTTACAGCAACAGTCTGTGGTGGGGAGGGGGCTAGGGGCATTTTTGTGATTGTGTTGATATCACGGTGCCATGGGCCCCATAGGTGAAGAGTGCCTCGAGGTAGGTACAGGAGCTGTGGGTGCTGCAGAGTCCTGCAGGGATGAGATGCTGGGAGGTGCAGTGGTGTAGGATCCTGGGGCTGTGGGGTGCAAGAGCAGGTCTCCAGGGATGCTGAGGCCACTCCAGAACAGGCCTGTGACCCAAGAGGTTTCCAAGCTCAGCCCCTTCCCAGGCAAGTGTCCCGCAAATGCCCCCGGTTCTTTGAACATCCCTGTTCCAGGCACAGAGCTCCACAGGCAGCCCCTGTCCAAAAGAGTTGGGGAGCAGGGTCAGCATATGTAGCCTTTTGTCTTCCAAGCTGTACAATCCCAATTCTCTCATAGGACAGCCTTTCCTCATAGGACAGGTGTTCCATCTCTCTGATTATCTTGGTAACCTCCTCTGGACTTGCTTCAAGGGGTCCATGTCCTTCCTGTGCTGGGACCCCAGAGCTGGAGGCAGCACTGCAGGTGGGGTCTCACCAGAGCAGAGCAGAGGGGCAGAATCCCCTCCCTGCCCTGCTGCCCACACTGCTTTGGGTGCAGCCTAGGACACACGTGGTTTCTGGGCTCCCAGTGCAACTGGCCAACTCATGTCCAGCCTCTCATCCACCAGCACTCTGAAGCCCTTCTCAGCAGGGCTGCTCTCGACCTGTTCATCCCCCAGCCTGGATGGATATCAGAGTTTGCCCTGACCGAGGATCAGCATGTTGCAGTTGATCTTGTTCATCCTCATGAGATTCTCATGGTCCCACTTTTCAAGCTTTTCCAGATCTTACATACTGCAAATGTTATTTTAAAAAGCTGTACTTTTAAATCAGTCATAACAGCAATCCCTAAATGCAATGTACAGTTGTAAATACTGGTGCTTAAACACGTGTTGTGGCTTTTAAGATATTCATATTTGTCTGTTTCCAGAATTTCCATGTCCATAGCTTCCTTGTTAAAAACAGACATATAGTTTTCTTCTACTGAAGTCTTTGTATTATATATATATAAGATTCATATTATTTTCCATTTTGTTTTACTTAGTATACATATATATGTGCTTTCTTTATATATCTCATAGATATATAAAGAAATTACTGAGAACCCTACATACCTTGTCCTTTATAGATATACTATTCTCATATTTATTTATTTGATGTCTAAGAGACAGATTTATGAATTAGTGAAATAGTCTGAGCTCAGATATAAGTAACTCTGTGCTTTTAGTATTTTGAACACAGCTTAAATTGACTGTAAGCACAGGAACTCAAGAATCATGACAATTGAATATGTATAATCTGTAGTAAAACTAATTTAGAAAACATAATTTATATCATATCTTACTTTGAATAGCTTATTTTAAAAAATTTTATTCCTATTGTAATCCAACTCAAAATCATAATTTTTGTCTCAGCTCATTGTATGAAACAGTAAACTTGAGCAGATATACCAGAGGTAAAAGAATAAAATTTGCAATATGACAAACTTAATGTTATCCTAAAACAAATTAATTATTCTGAGAAATTCATAAATGAAGATGAATATTTTCATTCTACTGATACACAATAACTGTGGGTTAAATTGCTGCTGCAAAATTTAGTAGTATTTTCTTCTGCCTAAATTCAAACTCATTCTCTATTTTCAAAATTCTGCTCAAATAAGGGCTTTACTTTAATAACAGCTGTCAGGGAAAGAAAAGGATGTTTTATGGGAAGGTATTCGCAACAGGTTCCTATGATTCATCATGACACAGAGGTTCAAACACAGACCATATTGGTTTATATGTGCCAAATTTATATATACATATATATATATATATACTTGTGGGAGTTTGTAGCTGTTCTAAGTACAGCTCCAAGCATATTCACAGAGATTACCAATTGAGTTAATTTAATAGTTAAATTAACTATTAAATAGTTACATTAACTATTAATAGTTAAATTTATCGTTAAGTATTAGCAGTTAACAGGCTGCGCAGTATCAGAGGGGCTGAAACAGAGATAGATACATGGCTGCAGAACCATCCACCTACAATGGATAGCCCTGAGCCTGGGACATCCTGGACCCTGGTGACTCATAAAAGCAGGGCTCCAGTTCAATTGCCACACTTCAATAGTCAGACCAGATGTGATGCTTTAAAGGCTTTAGATGCCCACAAACAAGGCCAACAAGGAAAACATACACCAGCAGCACATGGTGGTTTACAGTAAAAAGAAACATTGAATGATCATAGTGGGTGACTCTGTTAAGGGGCACTGAGGCCCCCATCTGCCATTCACATTATATGTTTAATTCCAGTTAATTTCCAAAACCAGATTAAGTTATATAATGTCTGATAAGCTTTAAATTACTATTACAAAGACACATGATCCCTCACGATAGATCCAATTTTTGGTTTACCTACACTGAGACAAAAAGTTGGAAAAAGAAAACTTTTCTTCTTCTTTTCTTGTGCTGTTTGCCTACTGTTGTACAAACAAACAAAAAATATTGGGGAAAAAAAAAGAAAAGGAGTTTTGGGCAAAGGCTCAAGAAAGCTGGTGAACAGGCTTTGTATTTTTAGACTGTGAGTGTTAATGTAACTGCAAAACAATGCACTATACAATTAACTAAATAGGATACAGACACTGGAATACACAAATTACCCAAAAAGGGGACCAAGGACATCAAAAAATAATTTTACAGATGACTCTGGAGAGGAAATTAAGTATTTTAGTAAGACCAAAATAGAACAGAATAAGCATTTGGAAACAGTGAAACTACTACAGTATTTGCTTGCAAATTCCCTGCAATGCTATAATGAAATGGGTCACCATTTGTCTTTCTTTTCTGTTCCAAACTGCTTCATGTAACTGCTTCCTCAGGCAGGTGAAGTGACACCGGGTTCAGGTGGTTTCCCACATGATATGAAAAACAGAAAATACATTGCTTTTGGGGCTTTTTCTCATGAAGCTTGTAAGACTGTAAGAAAGACTTCAGCTCCATCATATCAATCCCAAAATCTTTCCTTTGATTTAGATTTCAGTATGTTCTAAGATGTGTGCGTGTTCATGTATGTGCAAACGGTGATGTAAACACAGAGGGTAAAAATAGCCTATCTTAAAACTGCACTAGGGATCTGTGAATCAGGTTGTAGACCATAAAGTTTTATTTTGTATTAAGTACCCACTACATAGGCTGAATTTCTTAGGATGGTAATAATAAGGAGAAGGCTTTGATACGTAGGGGACTTGAGTTCAGGTGTGAGCCAGACGAAGAATACCTTCATAATACATGGATTATGCTTTTCTGTTATGGTGCCTGTTGAACCCACATGCCTCCTAGAGGCCTGACAGAATGAGTAAAAATGCAGGTAAAAAGATAATTGCCAGTAAAAATATCTAGCTATGAATCAGTAGGTAAATCAAATAGATACAAGAAGATAGTAAAATTATTTGTGGAATTAAATCGACACACATTTTTATGACTATAGATATACATCCTTTATGCTCAAATTCATAAGTAGGAATTTTGCAATTACTTTGAGAATATGTAACAAAGCTTAGAAATTCTATTTGCTTGGAATCTGTCATGAATCTTGTGTCAACAGGAATTCCATTTGTCTTTTTTGATAATATTACAATGGGGTAATTATAAAAGTTCTGGGTCCATTTGTCACCTTTAGTTTTATTATTTGTTTCATGGAATCATAGAATGGTTTGGGTTGAAAGGGACCTTTGAAGTCAAATCACTATGCATTGAATACCCCAAGTCATATGTAGATTCACTTTTGCTTCCTTGTATGTGGAAAATAACAGCGACCAAAAGGTAAATATTTGAAGTTTAAAAAAATGTAACATAAATAGAGAAAACATAAAAGTAAATGCTACCTTAAAGATTTAGACAGAAGAAGCTATATTTTACTAATATATACGAAAGGAACAGCACAGGAACGGGATGGCATTGGGATGTTTTAAATGGCATTTCAGTTATCCAGATTCTCTAAACTATGAGCTTTAAGGTGGATCCAAGTTTAATTTTGGAAATCAAATGCTATAACTAGAAGCACTCGAGGGCTAAAGGAAGGAGGATTGGAGAGGGGGAGGACAGAAGAAGGAATTGCTTCTTGAGTGCACTGCAAATAGCTTTTGAATCAACAGTATGGTAACAATTAGGCAGTGGTCCTTTTTTATTTTGCTGGATTTTGAAAATCATAAAAATAGATTATGAATAAGCCTTGTGTAAGCCAAAAGTTACATTGCAACAGCTGCATTGTCCTACCAATACAAACTAATTTTATCAGATCTATTCACAACTTGCTGCTAATATCTCACAGGTGGTAAGGACATATCTGATTCCTCCTTTAGAGATGAATTCTTCTGGGATATTTTCAGCTTTCACCTTCTATTTTCTGCATTTACATCTCAATAGAAGGAAAGTTGTAAGGAAGCAATTCATTTAACAAAGCAATAAATTAAGGCCTAGTACATACACGGTTTCCTTTATTGTTTCAAGGTACATGGAGGTTTTATAGACCTTTGAAAAGTCTTCCCTATAGGATTTTCTTAGGGATTTTGGATTTGTTACACAATTGCATGCAGTACAAGTGTCCTATCAAAAACAATCCTCAGTGTTTACATTCTTTTATAAATGGTGTCTTCAAAAGGCCAATCCTTGCAACTTTTACAACCGTGTAATTTTATCAAAGCTAACAGGTACAATGTTGATGACTGGTTTATTGAAACAGTACCCAGTCTGCCTGCATGTTAATTATTTAGTGTCATTATCATCATCATCATGGCTAGACTTCGCAAATGAAGATTTGCAAGGGCTCTACCCACACTTGCTACAAGCACATTGATGGCTAAAAAGGCCAATGTGAGATAGGCAAGTCCGTTTGCAAAAGGCACAGTGGAAAGTCTCCATTGGCACTACTGGCAAGGCACGGTTCTTCCTGCGTTGCCTTTTTTCCTCCAGACTGATTCTGCATGTGTTCTCACAGGAGGCAGCTGCGTTATGGATGGTGTGTCTCCATTTCTCCCGATTGGAGGCCAGAGTGGACCACTGATGGTGGTCAATATGGCCAAGGCTGAGGGATTGTTTCAAGGAGTCCTTGTATGTCCCNCAGGAGGAGTGTGGCCTTGGCCACATTCTGTGTGCTCGTAAAGATAAACAGCTTGTGGACTGTGAGAACGCAGGTGCAGCTGAAGACAAGCTGTACAGAGACAGTAGCTTTGCAGCTATAGCCAATGAGTGATTGTTTATGTATATGAGCACCAGAAATGTTAATGCACATACACTCAGAGAATACTATAATTGTAGAAACGCCATTAATAAACTGAGCTTTGTAGTTAATCCATACTGGATCGTCTCACTGCTCCATAAGCCCGCCTCCAACACTTACCATCTAAGGAGATGATGCTTCCCAGGTAGCTGAACTGCTGCACTGACTTAAGCTCTGATTTGCCTATGGTGATGTGGGGATGATGGAAAACTTCTTGAGGTGCAGGCTGGTAGAGAACTTCTGTCTTCTTAAAGCTGACTTCCAGCCCAAAGAGCCCAGCAGCCTCTGCAAAGCAGGATGTTAAGCGCTGCAGAGTTGCTTCTGTGTGAGCAACCAGGGTGGCATCATCAGCAAAGAGCAGCTCATGGGCAAGCTGATTCATGGTCTTAGTGTGGACCTTCCATCGCCTTAGGTTGAATAGGCTTCCACTGGTGTGATATTGGATGTAGATGCCGTTTTCCTCATCGAGGTCTGCCGTGGCCCTTTGGGGCATCATGCTGAAGAAGATTGTGAATAGAGTTGGTGTGAGAACATAACCTTGTTTCACACCATTGGTTATTGGAAAGGGCTCAGAGAGCGCATCACCATATCTGACTTGGCTGTGCTGATCCTCGTGCAGCAGGATGACCATTTTGAGGAACTTGGGGGGACATCCTAACTGTTCCAAGATCTGCCACAGGCCTTTTCTGCTCACAGTGTCAAAATCTTTGGTGAGGTCAACAAAAGTTACATAGAGTCCTTTGTTCTTTTCCCTACTCTTCTCTTGCACAGCTTGTCAAATGTCCAAACAATTGTCAGATTTGGGAGGTTTTATTGGTTTGTTGAAGGTTTTTTGTAAATTTTGTTTACACTTGGTCTGCTCTAGGGTATCTCATTTGATCTATGCTGACATAATATCTGTTTTATTGATAACTACTTTGAAAATAAAACTGTTGACATTGAAGTATCATAAAATATAGTGTTTGGGGGTTCACAGGTTGGGTTTTTTTTTGGTTGGTTGGGGTGTTTTTTGTGTTTTCTTATTTTTTTTTTAAGATGGCATAATTTGGAACTTATTTTAAGCAACATATGATCTTTGAGTCAAGTTCTTTAATTTTCCAGAATTTAATAATTGAATTTGGATTGTTCTCCATTGTTTTCCTCTTTAGATTAAACTAGAACTTGGAATTTTGTCTTATAGACCAGCCTTCTTATGCATGAAATTAAAACACTCTCTGTCACCTTGAGGGCAGAGAGACACTTCCTAACAGCCAAAAGTCAACATCAGATGAAATTTCACAGCTGACTTGTTCACATTTTATATGTTACACATATCATAAAATCATAGAATGGCACCATAGAATGGCTTAGGTTGAAAGGGGCCTTAAAGCTCATCTAGTTCCAACCTGCCTGCCATGGGCAGGACCACCTTCCAGTAGACCAGGTTGCTCCAAGCCCTGTCCAACCTGGCCTTGAACACTTCCAGGGATGTGGCAACCACAGCTTCTCTGGGCAACCTCTGCCAGGGCCCTGTCACCCTCATTGTAAAGAATTTCTTCCTAATACATATTTATATACACATACATGCATACCACAAACAGCAGGTCACAGCCATCATTAACATGTCAAGGGTGTTTGTCCATGTTCTAATTTGATTGCTTTTAGAATAGCAGGTATATGTATCTATTTAATATTCTAGTTTTGTGGGGGGATTTCTGGGGTGATCGGGTTGAATGGATTTTTTTCTTTCCTAAGTAATTGTGGGAGCAAAGTTTGTTGTTTGTGGGAGCAAAAGACATTTGTTGAGGAACATGGTTGGTACCTGCAATTCCAGCTCAAGCTCTTTATCAAGCTTCCAACGTTCTTGATGAATTGCAAACAGGGTAGAGAACCCTTGAAACAGATCTGTAGCTTGTGATACAATTGACTCAAGACAGCCTGCTGGAAATTCTTTTTTGGTTGCTTCTATTCAGCTGTTTCATAAGCATGTAGACCAAGCAGTTTGTTTAAGATATTTAGAAGTGAGTGGATCACTTTAATGTGGATCTTCCCCTTTTAGAAGGGCACTTCTTGTATTACATTTTTGTCAAATTAACAAAGCTGGGTATAGCTGAAACTCTTAAAAGAACGAGCATTCAAAAACGCTTGTCTAAGAACAGACCAGGAGAATTTTCAAGCTTCTAGAGAAATACAGAACTGACAAAAATTATGTCTGGCTAGTTTTCCTGGATTTGAGGAGTGGGCATGCATATGCTGTGTAGACAAAGGTGTGAAAGAACATGAATAACATCCCAACTGTAGCAGTCTTCCGTGTACATTTTCAGGGGCAGCTTCTTGAACAGTCACAAATGCCAGTGTACAGTATATAAGAAACTCTCCATAAAAGCTGAGTCTTTTCTACAGTTGTTTATGGTAAGTATTATTAACATTGGCTAATTGTTGTGTAATGGTTACTTTATCAGCAATGTACAGCAGCAAGTAAAAACAATTATATTGAAACAATTCATTGTCCCCTTGTGGCAAATATAATTGCTTTCCTTAGCTGAGAGGAATTTACTAACCTCATATCTGTAGTGAGGACAGGGCTACTGAGGGAAGTTGTTATGCCTTTGTTTTCTTTTGAATATGCTGATGTTTTTAATTTTCAAGACATAGCTCCTCACTTTCTCCCCTCTGTATTCTTTTAGTGAGGATCCAGTGAGTGAGGTTCTGGCTAGAATTTTATTTCTCCAGGCAGACCTTCCATACTGAGTGTTGTCTCTCCAAACCTTTGTTGTTCACAGGCTCTGATTTTCAGTACAGAATGTTAAATACCTCATGAGGAAATCAGGCAATGGGAGTAGTTTCAGAAACCTCAGAGTCCCATGAAGGCTTCTTTGATGATACATTCAGCTTTTTCTCCTTCTCATCAAAGAAGACAGAGGTGCCAGTCTTAGAGTTCCCTTCTGTCTCAAAGAAATTAATTCTCAGTTTAATTGTGTAAGGCTTGTGAGATAATTTAAGAAAATGTAGCACAAAGTCTGTATGATAGCATCTCCTTATTAGTCTTAATGAACTTGGATGACTACTACTTGTTTGCCTTCTCTAGGGAAGGGTCGAATTTTATGTCTTCCACAAAGCTATCAGGTCTGTTCCGAGAAGATGGCATCGAAATGGGAAAAGAGAAATAATGTTGACCTCCAGTAACTAGTTTGGACATTAGATACAAAGTTTCTGTAATGTCTTCAAGGCAGCTGATGGATAAACTGGGAAAAGAGCAGGTCTGGTCAAACAAGAAAGTTGTGTAGACATTACAGGCAAGGGCTGATGCTGTTGGAAGAGTAAAAAGCTCTTAAATTCTTGTGGTAGATAAATAATTTTTAGGAATTGATTGGAGGAACACAGAGAGTAGATTAATCCTGTATCACTTCATTACAGATATTAGTCAATTACCTCATCTTCATAGAGGTTAGACATTTTTTGGAGGCTTTATTGATTTTGAAAGACATTGCAACTTGCTAAACTGAACAATTGAAGGACAAGGAATGGCCATCCAAAAGTGTGTATCAGTTGAATTAAGTCAGAGAGTGTTTCAATTCTCAAGACTTGTTTTTGCTTTCCAGTAAACTTCTTTGTGTACATGAAGACACATGTGTACCAGGTACATGTGTACCACTGTCACCGAACACACATTAATGAGTGATGTACAATTACTAGTGTCCACTGAAGTTCCAAAAACAACTAAATTTCTGCTACCCAAAACACCCGAAGGAACTTCCCAGTTCTTCTCATGCCTGGCACAGCTGCTTACCCTGTTTTGCATTCTTTCCCATTTTAAAGAGTTTTTTCTTTGTCATTTCTGATGTACTACAGTTTCCAGACTCCATTCAAAATTCCATTTGCATATTTAAATCTATTTCAGCAACTGCTTGTAGACAGACTGAAAGAAAGTGCAACAGGAAAAACAATCGATTTTGTCATCAGAAAACTTTTCCAAAAGTTTGGGAAACAGCAGATATCTTGCTGGAAGTGAAGGTACTCTGCTTGAAATGTAATCAGTTTTCCTCCTCAGCTTTTATTTTTACTTTTTTTTTCTTTACAGATATTTGCCTGCACTGCACCTTCAGCCACCACTAAGTCTATATGAAATCAATCCTCTTCTAACGAGTTTGTACAAAAACAGTGGGGAAAAAAGCATAGAAACAAGAAAGTAGGATTTAGGTCAGTATAGTCTATTAAATTTTTTAGCACTGTAATTATTTTTGTCTACTGAGTACTCCCCAGCCTCCCCACTGTGTTAAGACTTTTTTTGACCTGTAATAGCAGGCTTTTAGATTTATTATTTCACTTGCTGCAATAAAGGGAGGAAAACTATACATAAAGTGCAGTTTACAAGGACCTTCAAGACTGTCTAGTCCAACATCAACTCAGCACCACAATAATCACATGACCCCTAAACCATATCCCCAAATGTCACATCTAGAAGACTATAGTATTTAAAAGGACACTGAGAAGATAGAAGCACTTGTGTCAAATGTTGAACTGTCCTACAAACACAAGGATTAGCCTCAGTGTTTCTGGTACTACCTATGGAAACTTGGAGATCAAAATTGGAAAGTCACTTCTGATTAATCCAGGATACAAAAGTTAAAATAATTCAGTTTGAATAAGATCTGAATAGGAATATCTGTGCAAGTTCAACAGGCGCTTTTGTAGGCAAATCAAAGTCACATATTTGTGCTAGCTGACATCATCTCTAAGCTAATGTGTTTCACAATCTCAAGAGAAATTTTTACCTCAGGCTTGTCAAGGACTAAATTACAGCTACTTGGGTTTTGGTTGGGCAGAACAACTTTGCAATGGTTTGAAAAAATCTTGTTAGCATGCCCTTCAGATTAAAGACATATATAGCGAAGATGAACTTACACTGAGCAGGACTATTCAGGAAATTTTCAATCTGGCACTTGGTAGAAAAACTGATAGGAGGTAGAAGTTCCTCTTTTTCTGGGAAAGAAGATGTCTATATCTTACATGTTTGCATCACAATACGAGGAGGAGCATGAAGAAGTTCTGCATGTTAATGGGAAAAAGGTTATTTTTGCCTGTGATGTTAAACCTGGCTCTTTGTAGGACATCCTACCAAAGGAAGGGACTTGACTTGATACCAGCATGTGGTATGAGGCTGGAAGCAGGGTCCAGGAGGAGTCTGAAGATATCATGGGCCTGATGTTTTCCGATGACTGAGTGCAAGGATTTATAATTTTTAACACTTGGTAATCAAAGTGTCTCCCTTTAATCATAGCTTTGTTGGTGTACAAGTAAACACTATTCCATACTTCATCAAACAGCTCTGAACAAAAGATAAATTGTCACTTCTTACAGTCTCATTTGTTGCACCATTAACCTATTTGCTCTTCAGGGACTTCACTTTATGAACACTTTTTCAGTTCCCTGGCATGACTCGAGAACAACTAGACAGCCTCGTTCACATCTGCTCTGGAGGGACGAGACCCTTCGAGGGTAAGAAGGAGAGGCGCACTCCAGGCAGGGGTATGATGGAATGGCACATTTATTAAAATGGTGCTGGCTTATATGAGGGCAGCATGGAACTTTCTGGAAAGGGGGTGGAACTTGGGAGGAGCCTGCAAATCTTCCAACATGAAAGGAACTATGGGGAGGATCACAGCCATAAAGGGTAAACAAGAGTGGAGATAACCATATAAGAAAAGTCTCCACTGAGGCAGAATCTGTGCAGTCAGGGAGTGGGGACAACATGAGGGAGAAAACCAAACTCCATTTTGTACAGCATGCAATAATGATATTTAACTTTACAACTGTGAATTCATAAACTGGGAAACCCATTACAACCCAATATACCAAATGAACTTTCTCTTGTGGAGGATAGCTCATTCTTGTAGCAATCCTTCTTGATTCCTCAATCTTATCAAGTCGCTTCATGGTCTCTTTTCCATTTAGAGTAATTTCATACTCCTACAATGGAGCACTTCTGCTTTTCTGAAACAATCCTGTTTTAATGCAACTGCTGTGTTTGTGGGACAGGATATCAGTGCTGTAGTGGAAAAACACTGAAAGATTTTTTGTTATGTACAAGATTTTCACAAGACTTAAATGTATTGGGGGGCCTTACTTTAGTATCTTGCCCTTGTTTGAACCTAAACCAGATAATAGACCATGAAGATTAATATAAAGGTGTAGGTACTCCTTTTCTTTGAAAAGTATCCCATGCTAACTTTTCATATCTAATGTGAGGAACTAATAATATTATTAATTATTAGATGCCTGCCTGTCCCTGGTGACTCCCATCCTAGACAAAAGTTCTTCTGACTGCAGGACATGTCATTTCTTCAGCCATGACCTGGATATTTGGAAAGAAACAAATCTAACATTACCTTGGGGAAAAAATCTCTGCATTCCATTTAGGTCTTTTCCTGACAGGCCATGGGAAAGGACAAGTTTATTTTCTTTCTGGATTTTCATGGTCACCAGACCTTTCTGCTGAATGGACTAATCAAATGAACACCGATTGCCTGATATTCTTTAACCTGCTGAAAAATCATTCCCAGAAGAAATAATGGACGGGACATCAACTTTCCTTCCCTTGGACTAAGTGGAATTATGCTTCAGTGCAGGAGATCATTGCAGATTCATTCCAATTTATTTTTTCATTGTTGAGTAGTCATTTACACAAAAAGAACTTGCAGAACTTTTTGGGGGTTTTTGTTGTTGTTTGAATTTCTCATGCAAAACATAACATAAAACTTAACAGAGGGAACAGATTATTTATGACTGTAGCTTTGTTTGTTATTAATCTAACATTGATTTTTATTTATTTTGTGTAACAAAAATAACAGGTTTTTATGCTAGAGGCAATTAATTTTATGCTCTGGGAAATCTGATGCATTTCTGAAACATCTGAATCCATTACACAGTAACATATTCAAATGCCACAAAGTCAAAAGTTCCTACAAAAATGATGAAAATTATAAATATTAAGTGCATGTCTGTCACTTCTCTTATCTAAGCTAACATTCCAGAGGACTGCTCAACTGAAAGCATTTGCTAGCAAGAGCTTCTTATTTTCTCTCTTTTCTTGCTAAAGGCAACACTTTTCATCTTCAATTCTACAATGTTCAAAAAAAAAAAAAAATCAACACTCTGAAATATCCAGTTGGGTTGATGGCTGGAGTTCTTCACTGTCTTGACCTTGGAAAGCAAAATGGGAATTTTTGCACTTGTCCAATATGGATACTATTTTTCCCTTTAGTTCTTGGTGTTGTTATTAAAAAAAAAAAAAAAAATTAATTATCTGAATGAAACTCCTCTAACTTCCTATGGCTAAATCCTTACATTGAACTCATCTGACATTACCTGAACTTGGCTCTAATAATCAAGAGGTATTCCCAAATTGTAGTTTCAAATTCTATCTTCGAATGTTAATTTTCTATTGGAAAGCCAATTAAATACATAATAAAATATATCTTGTCACTATCTGGTAGAATGCTTGTAGAAATATATTGAAATTGCACACTTCCAGGCTTTGCCTGAAGCAAATAATCCTCATTAAATTAAGTCTAAGATTTTAAATCTCTTTTTTATACAGCAAGCATTGAGAATCATTGTTTTTATGCATAACACATGAGAATTATAGAATAATTTACTGATTTTATTTTTCTAAACAAGATGAAGATATAGACAAGACTTTCTCAGCCGTCAACTGGCTTTTAAACACAACTATATGAGCAATGCCCACTTATGCTCCTGCTGAGGTAAAGGACACCTCAGGTGTGTCCTTAAGCTAATTTTTCAACAAGGCAACCTTTACACTTTCAGTGTAGGTTCACAGCCTATGCTTAGCTAAGCACGACAGAGTTTTCCACCTTAATTATTCTTCATCCAGAACTTAGAGGAGAAATGAATGCTCACTTGGGTTTATAAGCCTACTTCTATTACATTCTACATTACATACTTCTACATTCTGTAGAGTAGCCATGCCTTTTTCATTCCATGAAATTTAAGATGACTCATAGAACTTAGAGGTTAAGCAAACACTAGGTCAAGTAAAGAGGAAATGTTAGTATTGTCTAATATAACTACTTAAGTGTTTTTAACTGCTTTTCATGTTGCTCTCTAAATTGTTTGTCATCACCTACTATGGAAAACTGGTTAGCTGATGAAGGGAGTTATTGATCTGTTTTACTATCATGATGGCTATGTTTCTTCATCCAGTTTAAGTTACAAATTTTAAGAGATATGAGAGTGTATGCAAATCAATAATTGCTATCAATTTGCCATATAATTGTCAAATAGTGCAGGAAATACAGAATTACAGGCCACAGAATATTTACATCTGTAAAATCCTCAGATAACATGTGCAAAGGAAGCTTTTCATTGAGGCTGTCTTGTGACTACATTAAAAATCAATACTTTTAGATAGTTTCAGTGTGAAATCTTGCTTTTAGAAGAGTGACCTGTGAACAAAACTTTGACTTAGCCTGTTTGAAACCAAGCACTTCTCCACTTGTCAAAGTCTATGAAAATGAACATGGGCATATTGACCAGACAGGACTTGGGGTCTACTCCATTCAGAACCTAAAGTTTCCTATTTGATCTCCTTTACAGTGCTAGGTTTTGGGCAGAGAAGAAGCTGTCTTGGTAAATAGTGAGTTCCATTCAGCAACCTGGATAAGAGTGACTTACAAGCAGTTGGATTTCTTTATTGAGGATTATACTGAATTAAAATTATATTGACTCACAATAAGCTGGTGTTTTGAATTTATTGAGTAAACTAATTTAGTTGTCTCCTAGATTAAAGGAGACATTCTTTGTTGATGGTGCACAAGTGTAAGAAAGAAAGAGTGGCTGCTATTTATGAAACTCTTAAGCATGAAGAGCATGAATCAAAGAATCATAGAATGGTTTAGGTTGGGAGGGACCTCAAAGATCATCCAGTTCTAATACCCCAGTCATGAGCAGGGACACCTTCCACTGGATCAGGTTGCTCCAAGCCCTTTTTAACCTGGCCTTGAACACTTTTGGGATGGGACATCCACCGTTTCTCTGGACAACATTTTCCAGAGCCTCACCACTCGATCAGTAAAGAATTTCTTCCTAGTACCTAATCTAAACCTACTTTCTGTTGGTTTGAAGCCATTCCCTCTTGTTCTGTCACTCCAGGCCCTTGTAAATAGTCTCTATATTTCCTGTATGTTCCCTTCAGTTACTGGAAGGCCTCAATTAGGTCACCCTAAAGCCTTCTCTTCTCCAGGCTGAACAATCCCAATTCAAAGCCCCACTAAAGCAGGAGGGAGGAGGAGCAAGAAAATTCTGGAATTTTTCTTGTGCAGTATTTGTTTTATCTGGCTGCTGCTAGATGACTAAGCTCACAAAGGAAATCAAATACTATCTGCTGAGTGCTGGTATCCTAATGGTTCTGTGCTGCCTCGTTGCAGAGAATCTGTCGTGCTTTTAACACACACTCTGTCAAAAAGTGGCAACCATAAATTGTAACCAGTCCCAGGAAAAAAGAGCAGATAGCTGTCAAGTACCTGCAGCTCTATTAATCCTCTTAGTGGGAATGCATGTGTGGGGTCATGGAAACACATATCCCTGATTAGTTACTTCAGAGTCATGCTGAAAGAGCAAACACTAGGAAGAAATCTCTAAAGAAGCTACCAGTAGTAGCAGATGAACTTCAGTTTGCATCGTGCATCTTCCTAACCTCAAATCTGAGGTGTTCCACATGTCCCAGATCAAAAACTGTATTGTCTTCACATACAGTCCCTATACAAAACCAATTTCCCTGTAAAGACTACATTATCTGGCTGTGTTCATATCAGAAACCACAAGACTATAACATTGTCATCTATACTAAATACTACCTGGCTCTGCTTTGAAGCTTTTGCTCCTAATAGGGCAGGTCACAACACAAAAAAATGGGCAATGCTGCTAAAGATACCAAAGCTGTATCTGTTGTGAAACTGTAACCCCAGCAATTTAACTCCTTTTCAAACATTATTGCATTTAAGATTGTCACAATACATTGCAGCAGGACCATCATTTAGTAGGGGCATTCTGACTAACAGGCAGTCAGTCATCACCACCACTCATCATCACTCAAGTAATGACTGTGTCACCTAACTACACATGGTGCTAAAACTGTCCACAGATTTTCTCAGCTGGGGTGGAAGAAGACTCATAATGCAGCAGAACTTTATCTACATGGAATTTATTTTGCCAGACATTCCTTATCCCACAGATGCAAAAGCAGTTCCCTAGAAATGACATGAAATGAAATGACATGAAATGAAATGACATAATGGAACACTTTTCCTTAAAATTGCAATATTCAGCCAGAGCTGGCTATAGAATTCATCTCCTACCTGCCTTTTGAACACATGCCTGCTCCAGAACTACATGGATTAAAGAACAGAAACTGCCTTTACTCAAATATGCAACTTGATATGAACTCCATTCCAAGAGTGAATTACCACATCTGCTAATCTCTCCACCTCATGCAGCAGCTCCGTCCCAGAGAGTTTCTCTCCACAGGGCTGAATGTTCCAGGCATGACATCACTGGAAATCATGCCAGATTAAATTATACATGGGCAGACGGATAACACAGGATTCAGCAGATTTTTGACATGAACAAAGTCTTTGTTTTTTGCATCTATGGTTTTAAAGCTGCTTTTTCAACTAAATTTGAAAGCAGTTGTCCTCACATGCAAGGAATCCTGCTCTTAAGGAAGAAAAAGATACAAACCCAACAACTCCCAAGAAGAACTGTTGATCAGGGTTGCATCCATCCCTAGCAGTGTATGCAAACACAGCCCTGAAAATGTTCACCACGTGCTTTTTTTTTCAGGAGAATATGTCTTCTTTGTCCTGTGACATAGGCATCTCCTTTGATCACTTTTAAGCTACAGTATAAAGAAGGTCATTAAAAAGTGTTTCATAGCAATCTGTTTTCATAATTTTGTTGAGTTTTCAATCAAATTTCCAGTAAAGTTCAGACTTTCAGTAACACCTTGGATGTCCTTCTTAGGCTGTTTAGGGAAGGAGAGGTGAAGGATTCTCGTTGTAGTAAAGTTCCTGAAAGAATGACTTCCAAAATTACAAGCATCCTCACAAGGAGATTCTGCTTCTATTAACTTTTAAAATACTGAAATACCTTTTAGTTTCTCCTAAAAGTACCAGCCAGCACACAGACGTAACTGAAGGTCCACCCAGCTGCTCCCCACACTGGGAGATTAGGGCTGGTGCTACCTTAGAGAAGATCAACGTTTCCAGGGAGTGGAAAGACTATGATCCTAGTTGGCACTTCAGCAAAACAATGTGTGTCAGAAAAACCCTCTGAGCTGCCCTGCAGAAGTACTCAGATGGGACCTGATGACATTTGGCCTTAAGCTTTGTAAGGGAATAGTTAAATAACTAGAGAGAAGCAATTGGACATCCAGCCAACATCAGATCCCCGTAGGAAAACAATTGTGGAGCTACTATATTATCCTTGTATAATGCAGCTGATGAGAAACTTGGGATGCAGAGTTATTATTTCTTCAAGAAAAAAAAATAAAAAGAAGAATCAGTTTTGCACTGTTAGCTTTCTTAGCAGCACAGTGAAGCAACATATATAAGAAAGATTACTAATTATGCTGTGTCAAGCAACTTCTGTCAATAAATAGCTCCACTGGAATGGCAGGTCAAAGAAAAATATTGCAGATGCATGTTGCATATACTCTGTTGGTGGCACTTACGGTTACAAGAAACATAAACATTTACAGAACAGCTGAGTATTTTGACAAATATAAGTTAACTCTACAGAAGGGATAAAGTGTTATGTGCTGACCCTAAATAACAACCCTGCACAGTGAAGATGAGCCTTCAGAAACAAGAGACAGCAAACAGGACTCTATTGGATGAAACATAATTACTCAAATCTCTGTACAAGGACTTTGGTACAAGAGTAAACAACATCATTCTGATGACAAAGAAATTGATTCGATTTTCTTCATGAAACTGGTGGCACATAACACTGGAAATCTTGTTCCTGGTGACCTTGGAGAAGAGGACAGAGTAAAAACTAATCTAGTCTTTTACAGCTGCCATGGCCCTAGAAACTAAATACCAAGCAGACAGTTGGCAATCAAACTTTTATAACAAATTTTGCAACCAGCCTTGAGAATGTCGTCTGATAGTGCCTTACAAATCAACATTTGTGCTGCAGAAGTAATCACATCTGCATATGTCACAGTGTTCTGATTCATTCTAAGACGCTATACTACAGGAAAGCTGAGCTGAGCTATTTTTTATTGCTTAAAATTAATGTTACAGAAAAAAAACCCAAACCTAATAACAAGTGTTTGTTTGGGTTTGGTTTTTTTATGGAATCAAAAGTTTGCCCCAGAAACAACTTCTTTGGATTTCTCTAAGTGCAGTTGCCACTGTGGGGATGCAATTAGGTAAAGAAATCCAGAATACTGAAATACTTTGGCTACAATTTTTTAAGTCTGCATTGAAAACAACAGATTATAGCTTTCCTCTTCTTTCCAGCCCAGAGTTAATTTAGCAATAACAAATAAGGGTGAACCTAGTTCAAGCTAAATACTGAAATGCTGTTTCCTTACCTAATGTTGACTTTACTTCCCTAGCCTCGTCCAGATTCAGATTTCTAAATAAGATTTTAAAATAAATGGGAACAGCCTGATGGTTTGGCAACAGACAGAAAGATGGTGAAGACTTCTTTACTCCAGTAGTGGGGATATTACCACTTTACTCTATGGTAACTGCTTTTGTTTACAAAGGAGCAACTATGAGAATTCCCACATGCACCAGTGAAACAAAGCAAAGGTTTCCAAACATTGGTCCAGATATAGTTTGTATACCTTTAAGGGTAATTCCTACTCTGTAACAGAGTTAAAAAGTAAAGAATAATTGTTTAAAGGCTGATGGTAAGAATACAGTGTGGTCTGGCAGAAATGCTAAGAGTTAGCAGGGGTCTTTTGAGCCAACAAAAAGCTTTAAAAACTCTAAAGTAAAGTACCCTTCAGGAAACTCTTGACGACACTTCCCAGGGCAGTGGCCAAGGTAAATCTTCACTAAGAAAGGCAGATTTCTGTCTGTTTTTATTTGCTTCTCTGGTGTAAGGTCAGCTTAATCTTAAAAGTACAGCAGCAGATCTAGAATAGGGAAGGTTTATGTCTTTCTCCTATCTGAAGTTTATTGCAGAAAATATCCTGCTGCCAAATACAAATCTATCTAACCAGATCTGCATTATGTTGTCAGCATAGCTACTAAGCCATGGAACGCTCCTGAAAACTTTCCCAATTTTTTCTCACATTCACATTTTTGTGACTGGACAACTCTTTGAATTTTCACCTCACACTGTCTCTTAAGATGCTTTTTTAAAGCGATAAATCTATCACTTCAGATGGATCTTTCTTACTTGTCAAAAGTAGTTTAGTTGTTATCACCAGAATACCTTTTCTGTCTCTACAGCTAGCCTTGAATGGTATTATAGCTTGTCATTTCCCCTCATGTTTGTTGATAGTCTCTGTTCCTTATGCCAAGAGAATTAAGGGTAAAAGCTTCTAGTTGACTCATTTTTATACGTTACAAATCAGATCAATTGCAAATTTCCTCATCTTAATATGTACTACCCAATAAAATTCTTCATATTTCTAAAAAAAACACATTTTCTACGACACTTTGCTTAGCTGTCAGTTATCCAGGTAAACTGAAAAATAAAGTTGACATACATATGAGAATATTCTTGCAAAGTTAGCCAGGAATCATACCCTATTTATGTTCTTCCTATAAAAGGGAGCAATAAAGTCAGTAGAGTTAAATGTGAGGTCCATGGAATAATGTATCTAAGTGAGAAGTTTCGAGTCCTACTGGGATATGAGAAAGCAGCTGCTGTTTCTTGGAGTGAACCATAGGACAGGATGCCACAAGTCACATTTCTGAGTAAGAATATTCTGACTAGGTTTTCCCTTTTTCTTAATTTATCACATTGCTCCAGTTCAGTTCTGTGTAATTTAGGCATGCCATTACCTCTTTAGCTTTGTGAGTCAATCCCTTAGTTGTTTTTTTTTTCCTCCTATGAAATCTCTTTACTTGTTTCCTCACAAAAATAAAAATTCCAGAAATTAACCCAGTGATTTTAGGAGAGGCTTTCAACAGATGTGAACTTATACGGATCTATAAAATTCTATAACAATTTCCTCTGGTTGAACATCAGCACCCAAATATGGCAACACCGCTTATTAAAGAATGTTAATGATATCAACGATTTTATTGCAAGAGTAGTCAAGCCTTGTTATGCCTTTTTAGTTGCTATTTTACTTTGTTTACTAATGAGCAATTTGCTTTTTTATGTCTGAAGATGTTTTAGCATCCTGTTTTCTGTTCCCATTCCGTTGTGTGTGTTTCAGATTATGTTAACACACAGCACTCTCTCACTTTAGCTGAATATAAAATTGAATCACCCTGGCTGGAAAACAGGGGATTTAATTAAAGGAAAAATATTTTCAAGTTAAAACAAGCTTTGTGAACCCTAGAGATGTTCCAGAGTTTCACAAGCATTAAACCACATTGGATTTTACTTGCCTTTGATCCTGAACCTTTTAAAAGATATGTTAGGGATATTTTGATGTCTTTGAAGGCAGAAGGCCAGACACTACTTAACCCATGTGGAAGAATGAAAGAAAGAAGCAGCAGCTCCTGTGCTGTGTTGTCTTTCTTTAGCTGAATTACCATGTCTTGGTTTTTAAGTGGCAAAGTCTGCAGAGTTAAGGCATGGCCATGCCAGTTTCCAAGGGGGCTGTGAGCTGGTGAGGGTGGCGAGGCCCTGGCACAGGTTGCCCAGAGAAGTTGTGGCTGCCCCATCCCTGAAAGCATTCAAAGCCAGGTTAGATGGAGCTTGTGGAAGGTACCCAGTATTCAGGCATTCTTGTAGCTGTCAGAACACACAGTAAGTACATTTGACAGCTATATCATAGATACTATAGAAAGAAAATGTGGATTTGTGAGGTATGCAACTAAAAACTGACTTAAAAGCTATTAGCAGGTTTCAACTCTATTGTTTTGCCTTTGTCTGGCAGGTTAAAGTTTCCTTTTCCATTTAGTGTGTACTTTTGCTCACTTTTGAATGTCTTCAGCCTGCATGCAAATAATGGATCTCCTTCTAAACACAGCTCCGCAATACTACTTGCTTTCCTCCGTGCTGCTAAAAACTTCCAGGTTTGCCAGATCCAGAGGAGCAATGGAAGTATGCACTAGGAAGCTGAGGCCCACCAAGAACAATTTTAATTCCTATTTTTACAACCCACTCCAAACATTTTAGAGTTTTCTTCAATAGCTTGATGTGAACACTCTGGGACCCACATTAAACATCAATGAATCCTAGTTTTCACAGTAAGTTAAAAAGAAGGAATGGATGATAAAATTACAAAAGAAGAGGCGTTTCAAGGTAAGTATATATCACTAAAAAGTCTTCCACAATGTAAAGAAAGCTGAACTATATGTATAACTGATTTTTATTTGATTTATGCTTATTGGATCTCCATGGTATTACAAGTAACCCAAAAGGTTTATGTTAGTAGAAAGCCACAGTACATAAACAACACAAAGGTGAATCCCCACAAACTTAGTACAGTCTGTACTTTCACAAGGTTTCCTTAAGGTAAACCTTCCCCATATCTAGTTTAAAGTCCAGATCTACTAACGAAGCAAGTATAGTCTTAAATCCCATGAAGAAACATACTGATACAAGTTTTATCTAAAATTAATCACCCGAGTGATGTGACCATTTGTTGGTTAATACTTACCAAGCGTATTTAGAATGAAACAACCAGGGAAGTTAAGGATAGCAAACTAATGTCCAAATAATGCCCAAAGTATGAGGTAAAATATAGGATCTTGACTAGACCCTTCAAGGGTAAGAAGGAGAGACACACTCCAGGCAAGGGTATGATGGAATGGCACATTTATTAAAATGGCATCTGCCTATATAAGGGTGGCATGGAACTTTCTGGAAAGGGGGTGGAACTTGGGAGGAGCCTGTAAATCCTCCTTCATGAAAGGAAAGATAGGGAAGTATCCCAACTATAAAGGGTAAACAAGGATGGAGATAGGCATATAAGGAAGGGCTCCACTGGGGCAGAATCTGTCCAGTCAGGGAGCGGGGACAACATGAGAGAGAAAAACAGACTCCATTGTATATAGCATGCAATAATGATATTTAACTTTACAATTGTGAATTCATAAACTGGGAAACCTGTAACAACCCGATATACCCAATAAACTTTCTGTTATATGAAACAGCTCTTGCTTTTAGCTCCCCTTCTTGACACTCAGTCTTATCAAGCAGTTTCGTGGTCTTTCTTCCATTTGGCATAATTTTGTATTCCTACAGGATCCAGTGCTGAGGGCCTATATAAGGCCTTCTCTTTTTTTAACAAGCAAAAACCTCAATGAAGTATGTTTCTGTTATGTCAGAAAAGGGCACTGCTGTAAAAAATCAGACTTCTGACATACTTATTCACTGCCAAATTATTTTTCTCAAATGGAGAAATATGTCACTCATTTTCATTCTCATTTTTGTTCAGTAGAGTAACATTATTGAGAAGCATTCTAGTTTTTTCATCTCTCTCAGAGTATGGTGCAAATATAACGCATTAAATGACAGTTCATCTGGTTTATCCTAGTTTTTTCATAAATGGAGCTAGAAGAACAAAATATTGAAAACTTCATTGCAAAAGATGTAAAATTGTGTTTCCAACTTTTTCAGTGTCACATCAGTTGCTGAGGTGCTTCCGAGTACATCAGATTTTCATTTCCCCTCATTTTTATGTTTCCTTAAGTGACTGAGGGAAGAGTGCAACAGTGCTCTGTCAGACAGGAAAAAGCAAATTAATGCACTTTTGTAAGATTGTATGAGGCAATATCTGCAGAAGTGTTCTGCATTATTAAACACTGATCCTTTTACTGCACGTGGAGGTTTGGGTTTTCTTCCTAAACAGTCTGAAAATCATTATTATTTTAAATTTGTGCTTTCCCAACATTATTTTTGTGTCTTATGTGTAGCTACAATTTTTACCAATGGTAGCAGAGCAGTGCCTGCTTGTAGCAGTTGGAGCCAAAGGAATTCTGACTGACAGAGCTCATCAAACTCAGGAATGTTTGACAAATGTTTACTCTCAGGAATTCTCACCTGAAAAACAACCTCACTGACTCAGGTGGGGCTCCCCCTGGAGCTGCACCTCATGGTGTATAAGGTTTATGTCCTTTGGCTTTAATTCTCTAAGAAGCTCTGGGTAGCACAGAGGAAAGCATGCACCAAAAAAATAAAAAAGTCCCTCTAGAGTCACTAAAGTTGTTTGATATGCATAAGAAGGTTGACATTTCCCCCAAGCTGACCATCATTTCCTTAAGTAACTTTTCTTGAGCTAAGCCCAACCTCAGAAGATTATTGTGAAATTAGGTATGAATTGCCTGTGTTTTGCCTGTGTTTCTCTGGGAAGTGACTAGTGGGTCTCAGTGCCTTTGATGGTGTCAGCAACGTCCAATAGGTAGTCAACCACGAGAAATCCCACGGAGCACAAGTGGTATTTGCACAGCCTTTCTCCCACTGCCTTAAAAAGCAAATTCCCTCCACATCAAAAGTGTCTCTGTTGAGCAATTGCTGTGTGTCAGCACTATTCAGCCCTAAGTTGTCTGCTGGTTTCTGAAACATGAAAAACACAAGATGTCATAAAAAGAGGATGGTGTCTGTTTTCAGTCTGTTGATTTAGGAGGAAAAGCAGAGAAATAAAACAAACATGCTCTAAAAAACTGAAGAGTGCAATCAGATTAACCAAAAAAGGAAAAACAGCATGTTTACATGTGATTCTTCTGGAACCTTTGCCTTGTTCACATGACTTTTTCTCTCAGATCAGCAAGACAGACAGCAAAGTCACAGCTATTAACAAGTCAGGAAAACACTTTCATAACTTAAGTAGAATAATGGACCTGAGGTACCTCCAAATAATTTGAGTTATGCATGTGTAAGCCCTTAAATTTGAGGACAATTGCAGTGATGAATGTTTTAATCACTGTGAAAGATCCCCTTGCATTTCTCAGTTTCCTGCAATTGTGCAGCCTGTGGTCTTCTTTCCATCTGTTCTGCCAAATCCTCCGTGGTGATTAAGTATGTGATTGCAATGCTCCCTATCTTCTACTATCTCAAAATGGCACACTTTTCACCACGTTTCTCATTTTGAGAGTTTAATCTGCTTATAAAGGTAATGATTAATGAAAGGTTGGTATGAGTTTGACCAAGGAGGTTAATTTAGCTGTACTCTAATACAAGACTTTCTAAGTAACTTTTTGGAAGTTGCCAGCTGTCACATGGATCATGACGCAAGTGTTGACTTCAGAATAAAAAAACACACTGTGCTTTGAATGTTGCTTCTCTTTATTGTGACAAACAAAATATTAAGAATGTTTTGAGTAGTTCAGAGCAGTGAGGTCATTAGTCAAAGTGCAGCAATAATTTTCTAGACTAGCAAAGGCAAACAGATGCAAGTTGTTCGATGTTACTTGTCACAAATTTGAACTCTGCAGATCTACACAGAGAAGCAAGAGAAAAGCCAGGAACATGATGAACTGACCTAAGAACACTAAAATAATGTCAGTAAATTGCTTGGGTTTCCATTTTTCAGGCTCTCAGGACTTCAAAGTTTGGAATGCACTGAACTAAAAAGTGGAGTGCAGTATGTCTGTGCACGTAATATGAAGTAGGAAACTAGACAAATTTTGAACGAAAGACATTAAATAGTTTCCTTAAAAACTGATTTTTTCCTTTTTTCCTTCTTAATGTATGAGTTTTCTTGTATAAGTAATTTTTATATCCTTTTTTGCATGCACATGTATATTTTGGATATCCAGTGGAAAATATATATAAACATTTTATGCAGCATTCTCTGTATGTTAATATTAAAAGAATATTGTAAATACAGAGTGTGGGGCAAGGGGTTAAGACTCCAAAGACACTGAATAATTTCAAGAATACCCTTTAGTAGAACTTTATTGCCCAGTCATACTCTTCTATTTCTCAAAATAGGTTGGACTTCTTAAGGTTGGACTCCTTAAGGTTGGACTCAATGGTCTTAGAGGTCTTTTCCAGCCTTAATAATTTGATGGTTCTAATTAATAATTCTATAGTTCTAATAATCTAAGATTCTAAAACAAAAAAGACTAAACCCAAGGGACAAAATGTGGGCAAAGTAGTCTTAAGAATATGACTAAATTTGTGATGAAACCTGTACAGCCAATCACTCATTCATTCATTTCCTGTGCCTCAGTGGAAAGGTAGACAGAACAGGAATACCAGAAATGAAAAACCTGTGGGACAAGATCAAGACAGTTTAGCAAGTGGAGAAGAAGCTGAATAGGTAACCAAAACAAATAGCAAGTTTTCACTGCTTCAAATTCTGACAAGATATTTGGCCACTTCCTGGAAAGCAAGGCCTCAGCACACATAAGGGTTACTTGGGAAAACAAACACAAATACCACAAACGTATCTGCTTCCTCCTTCTTCCCTTCAGGTCTCATTTCTGTGCAAGGTATCAGCTGGTATGGAACATCTCTGGCCAGTTCTGGTTGGCTGCCCTGACTGTGCATCATCCAGACCACTGACTGCAGGAGCAGGGTGGGGAAGAGAGAAAACCTTGATGCTGTGCAAGAACTGCTTAGTTATCAGCACTGTTCTAGCCACAACTCCAAACTAAAGCACCATGTAGGTTGTTATGAAGAAAGTTAACTTCAGCAGAGCCAGACCCAGTACAAGTTTTACCCTACTCTGTGTGTTACCACCAACACTGACTATACAGACAGCATGGTCCAGGTCTCAGCCATTAATGGTAGTTTAACATAGAGATTTTAAAAATAAGAATCTGTAAACTCCTTTTTCTCATAATGTTCGGATACTTACAGCTCACATATAAAATGTTTCTTCCCCCCCACTCCAACCAAGATGATGGGAATATTACTCCTCTTTAAAAAAATTATGATTCACATTGGTTTGGTAATTCAGGAAATAGTCAAATTTTGAAATACCATGAGTAAAAACACTGAGAAGTACTTCCAAGAAGGGTGGTTTGATTTGTGGTGCATGAGTTGGATGAACTGATGAGAACCCCAGGAGAAATGAGACTTTCTGGAATTAGGGTGTTCAGGGAGTAATACAGAATTCATTCCTTAATTTGATTAAGGCATAACACACTTAGGAATTCATCATTTGAGTGGAAGAGAAAAGTATCCTGTTTATTTAGCCTCAGTCTGACCTTCCTCATGAACTGCCAAGGGGTATCCCTTTTTCCTGTATTTATACACAAGTTTTTCCATACCAGGTGTATTTGTTTTTATTTCTGGCAAGACAGGAAAAATGAAGTGTATTGAGACAGAGAGACAAACCTCTTGTAAGTTAAAAATGGGTACACATTGCTACTCTTTTTTCTGAGAACAGAATCTAAATGGCTCAGAAGTTCTACTCCTCTTTGATTTCTTCATTACAATTTCATGTAAAACATGGAGAGAAAAAGGTAAGTAAGTTTGCTTGTAAATAGGCAGGAGTGCAAAAGCAAGGAATCTAAATGCAAAAAAACTTTATGAAAGATGAGGACATTTGCAGATTTTAGACATTTTGTCCTTCATAGGACTTATAAAAAAAAATTACCAAGAATCAGAACATCACCACAAAATCTTCAAACTCTTAACTGATTAATAACCAATGACTATAAATGATCCAAACACTCCCCAGTGTTTATGAAATAGTTGTGTATGCTCCAGGTTTCTTAATAGTCAAATCAGCTTTCTAAATTGTGAACTGGACTGCAGAGTATAACCAAATATCCTTTTGGATATAAGCGTTTTGTTCAGAAATGTATTCTGCAGAAAGCAGAATAAAGAAATTTTCATAAAATTGCCACTAAAATTTTAGTTTGGATACTTGTGTCCTTTTAAAGACAATTTTTTTAAAGCCACATAAATATTAAGACCAGGAAGGCCAAAAAATATAATCTTTAACATAAAAAAAATATTAAACTTACTTTATGTGAACTCCACAGGATGTTCAGCCCATAACTTTTAGATGAGTTACAGCATGTCTTGCAGAAATTTATCTTGATCCTAACACTTCAAGTAAGACAAAATGAAGTATATTCTTAGTCAAATTTTTCTAAGGGTTTAATTGCCTTCAGGATTAAAAGCCAACAGATCACTTTCTTGAGGTTGGCTGAGTTTGTTTTTTTGGGGGCTTTTCTCTAATACTTCAGTAATATTACTCCTTATGCCTGTCTTCTCTACAGAGACCTTTCCCGGCTCATGTTGTTATTTGAAGGTATTCAACAGGAATTCTATTTAGCTGATAATCACAAAAGGTATATACAAACATTCAGGCCTGCACTGTACAGATTTCTGTTAACCAGCCTTTGACCTTGTCTTTGAAACTTATAATGAGGAAAAGAAGGGAGAACATCAAGTAAATAATGTTGATGTTTTTAAACTGATTTCTTTGGCCAGTCTTGAAGAACTCAAGGTTTTCTGCTTTTGCAAAGACCTGGTAATTTAGGGGCGTGGCCTGAAGCTGCAAATTAATTTACATGTAGCTCATATTAGAGAATGTTTGAACTACTTCACATAAAACTCAGTAGAGAAACATTCTCTGCTTTCAAAACAAATAGTGGTTGTGAATATCCGCCTGTGATTCATGGCAAAGACATTTTTAGGCAAAAGAATAACTGTTTTCCAAGAGGTGAACTGCAATTAACTTGGTTCAAGTTGGAAACACTTAGAGGAACTTGAATTGCTTAGTGTGTGTGTTTAGTTTCATGGCTTGTTAAAGGTGAATTCTGCAGCAGTCTGGAAAAGGGGGAAAATGCTGCTTGGGTTTTTTTTTTATTTGAGGCACAGCTATTCTTTGAACATTTTGTGGTAACTTACTTATCTTCTGGAATTGCCCAAATGCTCCTTTTCTGTTTCATATGGAATACTTGAATATATTGCACAGGGTTGAAAATAGTGCTCATTGTCATCGGAAGTTGATGCCACAGCTAAAACTTTTTACAATGATGGGTAGCTATGGTTGATACAACCCTATCTTATTGTAATTGATCAAGTTTTTATGTAGAGTCACTGCTTGGAAGCTCATGCATCAGGGCTTGTCTGTCATCTTCTTTAACAATCAACTGCTCCGTTATATAACTTGTTCCTGTACTAAATCTCTTTTGGAGTTAATTATGTTAACACAGATTAGATTCAGAGAAGGGTGTGCAGAAAGTGAAGCCTGAGTGGGGAATAACTTATTATAGACTGTGATATACAATAGGTGGCTATAGTAGAACGACAAAGAAGTTGGTCAAACACATAGAAAATGTCTGCCTCCAAAAAGGATTTTGGATGATAGTAAAATGCTTCCATTTTATGAAGGAAAGAAGTGATTTCATGTATCTGCAAAAAAATTGTATGGAAGCAACACCAACCTGCTTTGATGTGGCAATCACTGAACAGCAATATCTGTCTGGAGCATACATTAGAAAGAATTTATGTTGAAATGTTGTCATATTCTCTTTGTTTCTCTATGGTGAAATCTATTGTCATCACCAAATTCTTTAGTTTTCTATTAGATGTTTGTACCATAATGTGCATAGATGTTTTTCTGAAAAGAATTAACTGATTCTGATATTTGACATTTAGCCCACAGTATCAGTTAGATGATACTCCTTTATTCATGTTCACTTCTTTAATGGATGGCCAGAGAAGTATTCATAATATTTAAACTGAAACAAGGTAGGTTTAGATTTCATAATAGGAAGAAATTCTTCCCTGTGAGAGTGGTGAGGCCTTGGCACAGGTTGCCCAAAGAAGCTGTGGATGCTGCATCTCTGGAAGGGTTTAAGGCCAGATTGGATGAGTCTTGAAGCACCTGGTCTAGTGGAAGGTATCCCTGCCCATGGCATGAGTGTTGAAACAAGAGGATCTTTAAGGTTCCTTACAACTCAAAATGTCTCATGATTTTATGAATATTTACTCTAAAAGATGTGATGAAAAACTGAAAAACTGGGAATAAAAAGTAGCATACAACAATTATTTGAACATGTTTCACTAATGTATTTTAGTGAAACACTACTGTTAAGAGGAAAAGATTTATTGCCTACTGAAATACCTCTAGAGTTTCTGTCATAACTGGAGGTCAGCCTCAAACATCCCTGGATGCAAGTACCAGTGAAGAAGATACAAAGTTTTGCTGTACAACATAAGCTAACGAATGGAAATCACTCATTAAAGAGTTGCCATTTATAATCCCTGAAGAACCAAAGTGAGAAATAAAATACCTCTGACTGAGAAAAAATATTTAATTGCATAAACATTGTTTTTCTAAGGTGTACACTCCCTTTTTCCAGTTTAGAGAAAGTGTGGCTATCTTTGGCATCCCTGCCAGTTACCACAGCTCATCATTTCCTAGCAGGGCAACTTGTGTCAGAATACTGTTCAAAATCCTAGAAAATGTTTTCCTTTTCACAAATGCTTTTTTTCCCTTATCTCACTGAGTCCATAAATTATCAGGACAAGGTAGGTTTCCACTAATTCATGCATAGGCCAAGAGCACACAGGTGTGTCCCTGAGCCAGAACCTACTCTCACTTAATATTTCAGGGGGTGTGTGCCTAAATAAGGTCAGTCAGTGACAGCTACAGCCTCTCCTGTGCCCTTCAAGAGTTCTCTTCCTCCACATCACTTCAGTAGGAGATGCCCAAGGCCACTGCAGCATCAGTTAGCACATCAGGTGGAGGTGTGCTGCATGAGCTGCCCAGGGACAAGTTGGTGTTATAACACACAGCAGTGAGGACATCAGGATTTAAAATAAAGGATTATGTTCAGATGGGCTTGTATGACATAAAGACTACAAGAGCAGAAAAAAAGTTGACTTCAAAACAGATGTGCATAGGTGATACATCAGGGGCTTTGAATGGCCAAGAAACTGTGGACAAAGCAAGCTCTGACAACAGCCTTGCAGCTTGTTGCATAAAGAATGCTTTTCTGCACCTCTGCCTTCTTGTTGTAGCGGGGTTTAGTAATTATCAATTAATATATCAGGCATGAAGCTGAAAAAGCTTGTAAAACTTCCTTAAATAGTTGGTCTTTTCTCTCCTATTTTAATTCAGATCAACTGTGACTCTTGTGAATGGACAAAGGGGATGATCACTTTGACCTATTTTGTGGTAAAACAACTTTACTGAGAGTACAGAGATATAGGGAAATATGGTGAAACTTATTATATAGTTCAGATGGTAAATGTGCTTATAGATCCAGTATAAATGCTTAAATCTGCTCCTTTTTTCACTGTGCAGGAAGCATTTCATTTCATTTCATTCAGTGGGAAGGTAGGAACAGAAGGTTATTGAGGCAGAGGATGTAGTTCAGATCTGCTTGCAAGTGGCTGAGATGATGAATGAAGAAGCACTTTGTGACAGGTCATCATTTATTGCCACGTGATCTGTTAATACAGACATTTCTGTAAAGAGACTGAAGTTCTGAGCATCACAAAAAAGAAAGGGGAGATTGGGGGCAGGGAGAGGAAGGAAGGAAGAAAAAGTTACCAGTTCTTTTATAACACCTCCAGAGTTTGATTCATGTCTACATTTTGAATAATAGAAAACTCTGTGAGAGGGTGTTAACTCATCTGAAACAAGGAGTTCATTGTAGATATCCTGTTCCTTTTGAAAGACACATTAAAACTTACAAACATTGGAGACATCATTATGCTTTATCCATCCATTACAGATGATGATTTGTTCCAAAAATGTTATCACCTGTGGTCCTGTGTTCTCCAGTTAATGTTCATCATGGAATCCTATACAATATTCTGCAGAGCTGCGACAGTTTTTTTAGAAAGAGAGTACATAGCTATTAAGGAAATCAGGTTGAAGTAAATTTTATTTTCTTCAGAGAAATATCTCAGAAAACATCCTCAAGGTTTATGAAAGATCATTTCTTTTGGAAATTGTCTGTTGCCTTTGGCAAGGCCAGATCTCATTGTGAAGGTATCTAGAGCAGCCTTTCTACTAGTTTTATTTGGACTACTATGTGTTTGTAACTGAGTACAAATATATGGAGTAGAAAGTAGTCTTACCTATGAATATCTGTATCTGCTAGTTTACAATATGGCTTATAGCTTTCTTCATATGACATATAAAATGACATGTATCATTATTGTACTTTTTACTGGATAGATTATTAAAACCTGCTTTCTGTAATTCTGATTAAGTCATGGTCTTTGTTTCTTCAACTGACCACTGTTTCCCATCTTCCAAACCAGATTTTCATTTACTGGCATTAAGAGTGTTTTTGCAAGCATATCTATACCATGTGTAACATAGATCTGAAATATCACCAGGTTTTATCCTCTCAAGCCATTTAAAAAAAATACAGTCAAAAATTCAGTTAGAAAATGTACATTTGATTTGTACTCTCCATCAAGACTGACGACTTACCTATTCTCCTGCTTAAAACTGCACACTATTATTTCTATACCTCTTCCTAAATTTTAATTTTCTGTTTTCTCTCTCTCTCATATTTATGTTTTATTGGTTTGCCTTTACATGTCTGGAAACTCTCTTTTTTTTTCTCAAATACTTTCACTTTCTGATTGGTACATACAGGTGGATTCCATTTACAATAATTCTCTGCTACAAAATAGAACTAAATATTTTCTATTCTGCATGCAGTCATAGGTCAAATCCATCTGACTGCAATGAGAGTGCACTTTGTGAGAACCCTCTAAAGTGTGCTGCTCACCTCTAGCTCATTTGCACGGAAAGGAAACATCCCAGTAAAGCAGCGTGTTTGTATACATTATGGGCAATGTGGGGGTGGTATTTAATTACTTACATTAGTCATCAAAAGAGTGTGTGTGGTTTCACAAAAATTATTCTTCCTTTAAATCCCGGAGCTTTGCTCCTCCTTCTTGGGGTCCTTGTCCACAGCATGCAATGGCACGTAGTACAGACACTCGGCAGCTTGTGCCAGCCTTAAATAGTATATCATTGCTGTATCCCCCAGACTTTTGTGTGATCAAGACCACAGACAGTCAGCTCTGTGTCTCTGGAGTGAACTATAAAACAAAAGTTGTGAGAGGGATGTTAAACTTCTTTGTGTTGTGCCACTAGTGATTTTCCTATGAACATCAATTTTCAAGAAAAGGTACATAAACATGATGACAATCCATGTTGAAAACATTAAGATAAGCAATTTTGTATTTTTGGCATCATTTATAGTAAGATTGTGCTTCTAGTTAAAAGAGACACTATACTACTATACTGTGGTAAGATTTCTATCACATTTAAAGGCTTTGCTGTAACTATTCTCTCTATGATCAAAACCTTAATAATGCTCTGTGATAAAAGAAATTAAAAATGCTTGCCTCCACATAGTGAGACTCTTAATTCATCAATCTCAGAATCCTTTTCAGTGAGGGCAGTGGTTTCTGCCATTTCCAGATGGAGAAAATTTGAAACTAATTAATGTTCCCGGCACCTCATAATGACAGCACTAGTAATATTCCCATTTTGCTGATGGGGTAGCTAAGGTACAAGAAGACTAATTTATTTGCATAAAGTCAAGCTAGAATCAATAGCAAATAGAAGAATACATAATAGATTTTTTTTTACCCTGCAAAACATATTCTAACCACAAGACGTTCTCTTTTTCCTAGATAATAAAGTTAAATATGAGAAGTAAAATAATGAAGTTGTTCTACATATTAAATTCACAGTAATAACAGATGTTCAACAGTTTTTAATTTCTCTTTTCGAGTAATGTGGTCTGTGTACTGCCTGAAGCAGGATTTAATTTGTCTCGTTGCGTTATCAGACAACTAAGCTGCTGTCAAAACAGGCAGATCAGGAATTAATGAAAACATTTCTCTGTACAGTTCTGTGATTATAGTACAGACAGCTGGATTTTAATTACTGAGAGTTTAAGTTTCACATGCATAGATCTTAGTCTTAAACTAAAATCAGATAAGAATACGGGCTAAAGCTCACTTCACATCTGAAAATCTGATCTTCTCATTGGGAGTGAATCTACACAGAGACCCACATAAATGCTCATTAATAATCACATTTCCCTAAACCCCTATCACAATCAGTACTAAGTGAAACCTTTCTTTGTTGACTGGTCTCAACAGCCAGCACAGGGATACACAACAGAAGATTTTACGACTCACACATGTATACTTCAAAAGCGTGTTTAAACCAGAAGGATTTGGAGCTGCCTAAACTTTACTACTATACTTACAAAAATCTGTATGACCTGGTCTAAGCTATCTTCTTGCTTCTCCCTATTCCCTTCATCCTTGTACAGTGTTCAAATCAGTGAACTGTACTCGGGGCGATAAAAGGATAAGGAATGTTCCTCAGGGCATTTTGCTCTCATCATGAAAGTGAACAACCTTGTAGTCTGGAATTACATGGTCTAGTTCAAACCAGTTGTATGCAATTTAGAAACAGTGTTAAAACCTAGTGAGTTTCGTGAATAGCTAATGAAATGTAACTCTCTTAATATATTATTTTTCATAAGCAGCTCTGAGCAGAGATTTAGGCCTTAAGTCCTCAAATCCAGCCTTTGGGATGTGCCTCTCCCCATGTTCCAGAACCAAAAGCACTTTGGTCCTGTTATAAAAAGGAGAACTTTGGCTGTATTTTTCAGACGCATCTGTATGTCATAGAGTTGATAGCTGTGAAGCTTCACAGAGATGTGCAGTCAGCCATACCCACAAGATTCGATTTAGTTTGAAGTTTGGGGGTTTATTTTCCATTGTAAAACTGCTTCTTCTCTAGTCCAAATTAGAAGTATTGATACTGGATTCTATAAAGCCCTTACTGACCCGATTGGTTCTTGGACTTCTGTTTAAGCAATCTCCCTTTTTCTGCATTATCCCTTAGATTATTCTGTGGCAAATACTTGTACTAGTACACAGAGGGATGTGATGGGAAACTCGTCTGACTGAAATACAGTCCAAGCTACCCTCTCCTTTCAGAAAGAAAGGAAAGGAAAGAAAAGAAAGAAAATGAAGGAAGGGAGGAAAGGGAAGGAAGGGAGGGAAGGAGGGGAAGGAAGAGAAGGAAGGAGGGAAGGGAGGAAAGGAGGGAAGGGAGGACTGTGCTGGCACAAAAATGATAGCAGAAGTTAGAGAGCTCCCAACTGTATATGTCCATCCTATCACTAAAAACACTTGTTCAGTAACTATCTCAACCTGGGTCAAAGCCCATTCCAAGCTACCTTAATTGCTTGTGGACCAGGTATTCTGCTACTTACTCCGTGTGAAAAACTGCAGTGATCTCTCTTCCCTTTCAGTTTTTCATTGTTTTCGGAGAGCTTGAAAACTTTTAAGTTCTTCACTCACTTTTAATGCTATCAGGATATGAATAATTGTAGGCTACACACTGATGCAAGTAGTATTTCCCAGATATTGAAATAGGATGGAAATATCTATTATCCACCTAATGCAGTTAAATCAATAGATTGTATTTTGGGAGACAAAGAAACATTGACGATATTTTTTCCTTTTATTACAATAAAGAAAGAGATTGAAAAAAAGCAGAGAGGATAGCAGGTTACAGTATACTTAGGAATCAAAGGTTTGTTTCACAGTGGGGGATTTTTTGTTTATTAAAAGAATCCCTTTGTATTAAAATTCTCCAACATCATTGTTATGTGTTCTCCTAGGAAGGAAACTAATTAGTACACTGAAGCATTTAATTGTCCTGAAGGTAAGACTTGCTAATGGCTTTCAGAAACTTTATTCACAGTCTCTTTCCCATGTATGCAAAAGTGAAAAATATTTTAATTATTTACTTATAGCATACCTATACTGGAAGAAACAGCATTAAAGTAACTTTTTTTGTTATTTTAATACACGTTGAGTCCATGTGTTCATCCAGTCCCAGACAGCTGTTTAGAAATTTAACTGTCTGGCTGCTGACCAAAATAGATGGAATGCCCTTTGTGTAACATCTCTGTGAAATCTGTAGTCATACACCAAAACTGATAAATCTTGGGCTGAAATGAAGAACTGAGCTTCAGGCTTGCAAGACATCTTAAAAAACATGTCCTCTGTTTTTCACGCTTCTTCCAACCTTAGGATTTAATATATGTGTTGGCTCCACGTAGCTAGAATATTCACTTTAAATGCAAAGGTCACAGCATTGTGGCTTGATAACATACCATTCTTGATTGCTGTTTGAACTAAACAAAAAGTGCTGTTTGGCATAGTCAGAAGTAGAAAACCAAAATTATAGACCACAATAAAGTCTGCCTGTAATAATCTACAGCATTTAAGAAGAGGGAAAACATATGCTGTGATTTCAGTGTTCTCAGCTTTACTGGAAAACACCAGCAAATAACATTTTTCTTCTTTTGCTTTTTCTTTTTGCTTTTATTAATATTTAATAACAAATCCGAAAATCTAAAACTTAGAAGTTTCTCTTCAGCCTGTCCAGCTCCTCTGCTGCTGCAGCTCTGTCCATCTTTAGGGCTTTTCACCACCCATGGCACAGCCCTGCCTGTGGGCACTCAGCCCTCTCAGAGGGAGTGGAGGGGATAGTAAGTATGACCAAAATGGCTCATACTGCTCATCCCAGTTCTCCTGGCATGCAGCTCTGTGTGAAAATCCTGAGGAACACTTTAAACAAAGAGGTTCAGTCACATGGACTGAACGTTGAGGAAGAAATATAGGACAGGGAAGCAGACAAAGAGAACAGGAAAATTCCAGGAACTAAGGAAGGAAACCATTTTGTGAGCAAGGTACAACTACTCTGAGATTAAATCTGGTTGTAAAAAGTATCAGCTTTCTCTCAGACAGTTCTCTCTGAGAAAATGAGACACATATAGTGCGACTAACAGACATCCTGTCAAGACAGTGCAGTTGTTATGGTAAAAAACTAATCCATGATGGAAATGGTAATAATTCCCTTTCACTGTATAGCACTTACAGAATGGGTGATGCTGCAACCACTGAACTCTTCCATGCAGGAGGCTGATGTAACCAGAAAACAATATTTAGACTTTTTAAATCCCTCATTGTTTGTCACTAAAGGCAGTACCCTGAGACATTTATTTTCTGGATGCTCCAACGTTTCTTCTCATTAAACTGTTGTTTACTTTTACTGCTCCCCATATGAAGCATGGAATATTTCCAGAAACAAAACATGAATTAGTGGTGAGGCTGGGTGAGGTGCAGAGTTGTGTGCAGTTGGAGACAGGAACCAGGCATCAGCTTCTTGTGGAAAGCAGTGATTTAGGCCCTGCTAATTAACTCCTGGTAATATTAAGGAAATTTTTTCTCCTTCATGCAGTCAATAAAATAAGAAGGATCTGGTTAAACAAGCCCTTCACAGCTGGCATGCCACAGAGTTTAACAGATCAAGGAGATGCATTCCAGTGGTCCAAATCCTTTCTCCATGCCCATCTGATAATCTTTAAATACTTAGCAAAAGCTCTTGCATGTCTTTGGACACCACTGAAGGGTCTCTGATCTGTGGAAGATAATTTACCCAGAATGTCCATCTGAGCTGTAGCGACTGTGTGAAAACTTAAGTCGGAGTTTGGGATGCCCACTGCAGTTGCTTCCAATCCTGCCAGTTATGCCAGACCTACATGTGTCACAGCTCGTGCATCCACTTACTGACAAGTCCACCACAACAGGACAGGCCTTTCTGTCCCCTGGAGTGCTTGCACACACAGCTCTCAGTGCCTAAGCAGCGACCTCTCTAGCAGCCACCAGAAAGCAAAAGGAGAGAGTGGTTTTATTAGTCAAACAGAAGCAGCTTAGCCAAATGTGGTGTTCACTGACACATCTAGAGCCGGACCTCCCAAACTGCTCAGCAGCATCTACAACCTGTAATTTCTATTATGAAGGATGTAGATTTTCAAATAAGGGCTCTGATAGCTGGGAAAAAGGGAGTTCTTGCCTAAGTCTTGTGCTCCACACACTTTCCCATGGTTGACAGATGCAAGAAGAGGAAAAGAACTCTTCAACAGCCTTTACTGCTGCAACATCAAAGCTGTACTACAAATTTCCATGTTTTATGACATCCTTTACATTCACTGCCCTGAAGCCTTAGAAGCTGAGCCCATTAATGCCATGACTGCCTCCAACTGATGCCGAGGTAGTTTAGAAACATGTAACTGACAGTGCCAGAGTCACCTGTTCAAAACACAAATATTAGGGGTTTAATATCATAAAGATACCAGGTTAAGTAATCCATACCTGTATTATTTTCTAATACCTGGTTTGCTGTGTATGTATAGGCATCCATCTAACAGAATCTTTTGTGCTGAAAGTGCAGGTCAAGAGGCAACAGCAGAAACTGAGGCACAGGAAGTTCCATCTGAACATGAGGAAGAACTCCTTTACTGAATGTGACAGAGCACTGGAACAGATCACCCAGAGAGTGTGTGGAGTCTCCCTCACTGAAGACATTCCAGAACCATCTGGACACAATTCTGTGCCATATGCTCTAGAATGACCCTGCCTGAGCAGAGAGCTTGGACCAGATGACCCAGTGTGGCCCCTCCCAACCTGACCCGTTCTGTGATTCTGTGTATGAGTAATAAGAATGTAAATTTCTTACCCAAACAGCACTTGTTGTAATGGGCACAAAACAATTCTTGACTGCCTTGTTCCAGAGTGTTTCAGATGAACTAGAGAAGTTTTTGGTAACTGTCTTTTCTGTGTGTAAAAGTATGTTGGGGAATAATGCCTTTAGGTCCTTGCCTGGGGACAAATTTGTTCTTGTCCACAGTTTCTCTTGTCCACAATTTATCAACAGAATCATGTGGCTGCTTAACCATCACTTGGGAGCACAATCCACATCAGTGCCACCTGTCTCATCGTTTCACAGCAGATATTCACAATACATCACTCTAACTCACAAGGGCCAAGTAAAATCTCAGTGTTATTGAGCTAAGAAAGTATACCTTTTTTTTTCCTTAAAATAAAGGAAATGAGAAAGAATCAAACTGGTTTATGAGGAATAAAACTATGGATCAGTACAAAAATTAGACATTATAATGGATAGCCTGATTATTTATAAACCAAATCATTCTCATTTAAGATTGCCAGTACAAAAATATATTAAATTGTAAAATTCAACACATGAAGGGAAATCTGCTTTCCTTTTTCTCTGTAGTAAGTTTGTTCATAAAGTGTCATTTAGTATATCTTAAATCTCTAGGGTCATACTCACACAATTTTGTGATAGATTATGTTATAAATTCGATTCTGACCCCTGTCTCAGAATCCTACACGTAATTTGTGAGGGGTGAGAGAAATACAGTGGGAAGGATTATTTTGTTGTGGCTATTCCTTCCCTGGAAGTGTTCAAGACCAGCTTGGATGGAGCTCTGAGCAACCTGTTCTAGTGGATGGTGTCTCTGCCCAGGGCAGCAGAAGTTGGAACTAGATGATCTTTAAGGTCCCTTTCAACCCAGGCATTCTACAGTTCTGTGAAATTACTCTGCTGAATATGCCCTACAAGAAAATAGGTTTGTGTAGCATCTTCTGACTCCAGGGTCTGCTCCCCACCTTAAAAAATCTTCCAGAAAATGAATGGAAGTAAGTGTTAGGTACTTGCTCTGCTACCCATCTCCATGCTGCAAAACCATTGCAAATTCTGTGGTTTTGATATTCTCCAAACCCAGATTAAGATCAGTAAACCCAGATTTTTTTAATTCATTGTGAAATGATGCATGAACACATTTTATGGACAGCTTTCATATGCTGGCAAAGACAAAAAGTTTTGAAAAGAACATTAAATAGTAAATTGCTCTTCTGCCAACCTGTTCAACCATGTCCTGCCGTGTAAAGCCTGGAATCGTGGAGCAGAGAATGCCTTCTCCCCTCTCAGAGGACAGCAGGGATGGGAAATGATCCATCCACCCTGGAAGCTCATCACCATCCCAGGCTCTACTGACACAGCAGCTGAAGGCAGGAGAAACATCCAGTCTGGAGCAGCAACCTGACCTGGCCCCAGGGCAAAGGAGAATTTCCTTATCCACAGCCAGAGCTTGGCAAAGCACAGTCCAACTCACAGGCAGTGAAAGCTTCACTTATTAACCTTCTAGGCTTCCTCTTGAAAAATGTCTTTTTCTAAGATAGGGAGGGGTTTTTTAAGCCATTTGTGTTTTTACAGGGCCAGAAAGTAAGGAGACCAAACTGACCCACCTCTCTGGCCACGTCGCCCGTGTGAAGTCAACACTTGGGAAAACAAATCTGAAAACACCAGCCAAGAAACACACAGAGCACCTCCTCCTTTTTTATAGACAAGGTCAAGCAATGTATCACTTTCATAAATAATGGCTATTTTAATGGCATTTTTTAAATTGCAATGGTAAAGGTAAGAGTGAAGAACATCTTATTCTGAGAGGGACTAAACTCATATGTATGAACTACTGGCCTGCTAAAGTGTGTTTCTTCTGTTGACACCAGACAGTGGATTTTCTTCAAAAAATGACTCAGTTCTGGAAAATTTATTATTCTTTCCTTCTGTGCTATTTGATTTATAGTTCAGCTACTTGGTGATGGTGTTAATCTTTATAAGCAGATTGCATGTTCTGATAGGAGAGCACGCTTGCAGAACCTGACGAATTCCACCAGGCAATTTATATATTGGCTCAACTTGTAGTTATTAACATTAATTCACAAAGGAACTGAATTCCTTATCACTGATGATCTTCCTTTAAGAGTCCCTACCCTCCAAAAATTTAAGCCTTTAGCTTTCCAGCAATGTACTCTGTCTTTTTGGGATTGCTCAAGCCCTGTCTTGGAAACTTCTTTGTTTTTCCCTCAATAATTTGCTAAAAGTACTACCATGTGTAACCCTAATATGGCAAAATATTTTAGCATATACTTAAAAGTAATCCTACAAACCTAAGAAAGAAAAATGAGAATTCGCTAAATCAGCTCTTCCAAATGAAAGGGAAAAAAGAGAAAATACCATAACCGTAGCTGAAAAAAAAATCACTAATGTGATTTATTTAAAATGAGAAAGCAAGGATCTGCACTGGGTTTTTTAGCTCTTCTATTTGACCTAGTGTTAGGTATTTTACCTTCCTCTTTTGCCAGAAGAAAGGACTTTTTACAGATACAGTAATATTTGTGACTGAGGTCCCGTTACTTTTCTACTCTTTCAACATCCTAGAAGCTCAGTATTTCCTGCCTTGGAATATTTTATCTGTTTTCTTTCTCACATCAAAACGTGCAAATTTAAATTCTTTAAAATGCACAAACTTCAGTACCCACAAAACTACCTAACATAACAATAGGAGAGTGACCAACAGATTTACAGATTAAACTTTTTTAATTTGGGGGGATTTTTTTGTTTGTTTGTTTTTTAATTTCCTGTCTCCTTTTTTCTTTTAATATTGATTAATTATAACCCTTTGGTGGGAGAAATCTCATGTGTTTCCTTATGACAGAATCTGGCTGGGCAGACATCAACAATAACACTTCCATTCAGTGGTTGTATTTCTGGTATAATATTCACTATAATCAAAATGAGATTTCTTCCTATTCTATTGTCTTGATTTTTACATACTTTTAGCCTTAAATGAACCAACATTTCCTATGTATGTTTTAATTTTAAGCACACTAGCCATTCCTCTCACATCAGTGGTATTTCTTAAACAAGCTAAAATTTTGCATATGGTATATTCTCAGAACACTGATACCTGGAAATATGGATTTCCAGGTGTATCTCTAGTCTTTAGAGGTGTCTAGGTGTGCTCAGACAACTATTTGCTGGAATGGAAACTCTGTGCTGACACACAATTGCATAGTAGCTGATGTAGCTGACTTGTTAATGATGAATTTTTTTTCATGAAATAAAAAGAGAGCTCTTGTCCTTTGGTTTATGCTAAGCTAATATGAAATTCCCAGATCAAAATACATATTGAGCAATACGTCTTGTACTTTCTTATTTAAGCAACTTTCTCTTATTAAATGTCTTTTCCACCACAACTACAGGTTACTTTTTATTTGGAGAATCTGACCACTGGCTCCCCAAAAGGGAAAGGCTTCTTTCCATATTACCTTACAGACCACTCCCTTTACTGGGAATTAGGTCGTCTGCTTGCAACAGTAAAATAATTCTGAGCTCATGTGAAAAAGCCATTTGAATCTTTGATGGATTTCATAAAAGTTTAGTTCATTGGGTAATAACCAGATTAAACAGATCATTCTGCATCTCATAAGCCATGACATAATAGATTTCATATTTCACAATCATCAGCTGCATCTTGTCTAATTGCTGTGTCAATTAGACAAGATGCAATAAGACTGAAATGTATGACTATGTTGATTTAATAATTGTATGTAAGTGGCTGCCATTTATTGACAAGATCTTGTAGTTGACAACACAGTTGTCTCTCTGGGTCAGTAATTTTGAAAGTGCACACTCAACACACTCACTTTTCCTCTTTCAGTGCAGGCATATGTACCTTTGATACTGCCTAGATAAGTTGTTCTTCCTAACTATTATGTGCCCTTAAATCACACACATAAAAAAAAAAAAAAAAACTATGCAGAACTAATGAAAACCTTTTTGGGAGTTTTTTGTGGGTTGTGTTTTTTTTGGTTTTTTGGTTTTTTTGGTGTTTTTTTTGGCGTTGCTCTCCAATATTAATGCATTTATCCTAGAAGGAAAGGACAAAGTTGTGATTATTTAGCCTGGAAAAAAAGAAGGCTTGATGGTGACCTAACTGCAGCCTTCCAGTACCCGAAGGTAACCTTCAGAAAAGGTAAAGAGAGACTATTTTCAAGGGCTTGAAGCAAAAGAAGGCTTGATGGTGACTTCAAACTGACAGAGAGTGACTCTGGGTTAGATATTAGGAAGAAATTCTTCGCAGTGAGGGTGGTGAGGCACTGGCACAGGTTGCCCAGAGAAGCTGTGGATGCCCCATCCCTGGAAGTGTTCAAGGTCAGGGTTGATGGAGCCTTGGTCAACCTGTCCCTGCCCATGGCAGGGTGTTCAAACTAGATAAGTTTTAAGGTCTCTTCCAACCCAACCCATTTTATGTTTCTATTATTCTCTTATTTTATGTTATTTCTACAACTAAATAATCTGGATCCTGATGCATTCAAACAAATGAAAAAAAAAAGTCTTTTTCATGTTTCCTTCCTCGTTTTTTTCCTTTTCTTCCTCCTGATTTCTTCCCCCTTTCTCCAAGTGAAAAGAAGCCAGGATAAAATTACAAAGTTTCCTAATAAAAATGAAAGCTGAAGCTTTTCTTTTCAATCAAATTTTATAATATTTTTTCAGAGAAAAATTTGCATTTTGCTTTCTTCCTTCCCCCCTGTGGTGGTTTNCCCCCCCCCCCCGAATATGTTCTCTTTTATTAATTGAAGCAATTCAGTGTGTAATAGTGGTGTTCATTAGCGGGGACTCTGAGGCCATGATTGCACTGAGGTTATCTAATTAAAAAGGCAATGAAGACTTGTATAAATCAGCAATGTTACAAATTATAACTCAATCACAAAAAGCAAAGGTACCTTTGCTCAGTGATGTGTATTTAATATTATTTTGGCTGTTCTAAGTGAATGAACAAATGTTCACCTTAACCAGTATTTCATTTTTAGACTCACTGATGAGGACATCAACACACTTTTTGTATAACAGCTGAAGCCAGATATCTGCCATCATGTCATTCAACGGTATAGGCCTCTAGAAGACTTCTTCCTACCATAGAACATCACTTTAATTTTTTTTGACTGATGAGAGTCTTCAAAGATTAAACACAGAAAATAATTTTGGTCACCCAATGGGAAAAAAACAAAGTTTGATACATCTGGGTCTAGCAAAAAAAAAGAACATAGAAATGAATGCAAAGCACTGTCTCAAAGTCCTCTCCTGAGAGCAAGAAGCAGATTCATAGAAGCATAAAACCATAGAATATTCTGATTTGGAAGGGACCTACAGGTATCATTGAGTGCAGCTCCTGGTCCTGCACAGAATTGAGCCAAAAATCCCATCAGGTACCTGAGAGTGCTGTCCAAACACTTCTTGAACTCTATCACACTTGATGCTGTGACCACTTCTCTGGGAAGGCTGTTCCAGCACCCAAACACCCTGCCTCAGTCTGTGGTCTGACTGATTGGAGTCCAATAAATTTGATATAAAACCTTGTTCTGAGAAAAGGTGGGTGAAACGCCAGGTGAGAATTGGCAGGATATTAATGTGCAATGCTCCTGGGTAGGCTGAGAGCATGGTCCACTTTAAGGTTCTTGCTTTCTTTACTTTCGTACAAGNTTACTTTCTTACAAGGGTATTGCCAGAGTATATATATATATATATATATATATATATATTCATGGTCTACAAACAAAAATAGGAGTGTAAATGTTTAATTAGCATAATTTTTTTAATATGGGCAGCTGCTAGACAGTAGCCAACTCCTTCCCCATTATGACAGCTTCTGAAATACAATTGTTTATTTTTTTAATCCTGTTTATTCTAATGATCAGTGGTTTTTCTGTTTTCCAGGGAAACCAAAATGTGTTATACTTTAAATGTTCTCCTAGGAAACTAACCAAAAAAAAAAAAAGAATTTTTTGTGATTGTGGGTTTTTTCTTATGCT
>WBMV01002014.1:417291-603136 GCA_013396655.1 Campylorhamphus procurvoides | reverse complement strand
TATTTTTTGTGAATGTGAGTATTCTCTTATGTCTGAAGTTCTGGAGAACATTACAGCAGCCTAAATAGTTTCCTTGGAGTCAAACTGACTGTGATTCTTCAGATTGTGTTACTCGTTTTCCATTGTGGTGTCTTTTCCCCTTTCAGATCCCTCATTCAAATGCATCACACTTTGAATCACACATGCTTTGTGCTGCCATTTGCATGATTCCTCACCTTAGAGAGGAAATACTGGTACAAACCAATTCCTGTCAGATGTTTACACCACAGAAAACACCAGCTTAACTTGTACTAGCTATGACCACACATAATTTTCTTCAGGCTTATTAAAGAGGACTGGAGACCAAATGGGATTAGCCACACACCTTTGAGGAAGTTTTCTGAGTTGATGTGGAAGCTCTTTTGCAGGGTAGTGGAGAAAAAAATCCCCTGCATTCCTGTGCCTTGTGGTGTATTTGATCTGTGGGCAAAACAAGGAGTCTAATTTAATTTTACAGTGTGCTGTGATATTTTTATGAAGGGTGTGATGCGTGCACTATTTGAGTTTATTTCCTTATTTCTTGGACCATCAGCCTAACACCTTTCACAGGCATTAAATGCTCATTTAAAATGTGGAAAGCCAAGATAAAGAGGATAAGGTCCAGATATCAAGCACTCTCAAACAAGAACTGGGAGGCTGGGCTGTTCAGCTATTTTACCAACACTGTTATGTCCCTTACTTTATATTATATAAAACTTTTAAAAAGTTTGGGATTTTTTTTATGAGAATCTCATTTTTCAGGTAAGTCCTAACATAAACAAGGTGAAATATTGTCCAAGAACTGTTTATACTTCTTTTATGCTCCTGAATTCTAGTCTGCTCAGCCACCATCTCTTCCTTTCTGAACAATGTTAGAGTAGGATAAGAGTGATGAAAACCTTCTACAAAAAAAGCAATTTCACAGCAGCAAAAAAAAAAAAAAAAAAAGGTCCATTTCTGTAGGAACACACTACCTACAATTTTTACCTCTTTTCCTCCTCTTTCTTCTCACTGTATCAGAGTGACTGTTCAGTGACCTGACTGTGTGTCCTGGGCTATTTGCTCTACAGTGGTTAATAGCACCATTTCATCCTAAAATCATGCTCTTCTGTTTCAGTCCTGGAGAAAAAACCAAACAAACAAAACCCAAAGAATAAACTAATAAAATAACACACACTGCTTCACAGACTGCAAAATTTTTCACACTGTTCTTTCCCTTTAAATGACTTAAAGTCATAGAAAAATGGACAAAGTCCTCCAATTTTTGGCCTACTTAGAGGCTTGAAGAAATAGGAAGTATACATACTTGAGTGGGAAGGAAAAAATAAAGCATTTGTATGTACTTCTTGTCTGCATTTGAAAACTGGATGTCAAAATCAGTATGCAAACTTCATGAGATAAGTATTTTTTTAGAAAAATTTCAATAAAACCAACTCACCAAGTGTGTGGAAAACATCTGAGCACAGACCATTTGCATCAAAGTGTTAGTGCTTTTGCACTCATGGAATATGAGGTTCTTCAGCACAGAGTCTCATAGGAGTTCCAGAAATAGTTCCACCCCTAAATCACTGGGTTAGGAATTGAATGTTCTCAGAGCAAGAAGGTTTTGCTAGTTTCATTTATGATGCAATATCTGCAAAGATTCTGCTTGATGCAGGGGAAAAAAGCAAACTGAAAGACCAAGGTTATTTGTGCATAATGGACAAAGAAAATAAACATGGAAGAATATACAGATATAGTCAGGAAATATTGGGTAGCTAATCAAAACATTCTGTGCTTAAGAGAAAAAAATGTTGAAAGACGTGACAGTAGACCAGAAATGTTAAACAACAGTCACTCCTCTTTATTGCTGAATACCTTAAATATACTATTATTGAAGTTGCAATGTGAAAATTGTAACTGTTTAGCAGATGGAAATTATAGTCTCTGTATTGTATTATATTATGTTATACTATAGTATAATATAGTATATTTGGAATATTTATATTATATTTATTATACTATGTTTATAGATATATAATAAAGGCCTACTTAATATTAGAAAATTTCAGATTTGCATTTGCACTTTTTCTATGTATTCTTCAACATGTGGCTTGTTTTAGGACAAAGTGCTAAAACATATAACACATGTGAAGTTGGAACAAAATGCACAGTGCTTGCTTACATTGCAAAAGGTGTTTATTTCACCATTTTCACACTCTGAAAAATGAAAACATATTATCCTGAAAGCAAGCCCTATACCCCTGTTCAGAGACAAGTCTTTAATACACATAGACACAGACAAGCACACTCCTATTGGTACATTGGGTTAATTTATTTTTTCACAAATATTTCATTCCAAATTTTCTTTATATTTCATATTGAGATAGATTTTTACTAAATAAGAGTCGAAATTCCTTGATTCTTTCAGGGTGGGGGGGTTCACAGTTGAAATTTTCCATGGTATTTACTAAGATGGCTTAATCAGATATGGAAGTTTCTCTTCTAGTCCATTTCAGAATAAACTGTTTTTTGTGGCCTAAATATTTTGACCAGATGCATGTTTTCTTATTCAGAACAGTCCATCAGCAAAGCAGCAGCAGTGGTGACAGGCAAGTCCAGAGGTGGATGCTGTATCGAGAGATACAGGAGGGTTCCTGAGCACAGGGACACTCGAGCAGCAGCCCCAGGCTCTGTCAGGACCTGGAAGGTCTCATGAGACAACCAGGTGAAGATTGCCAGGAGCACTGCAGGAGATGTAAAGAGCTCCAGGGAACATGAGTGACCAGGGCTGTGGTGAACAGAGCAGAAAACAGGATGTGACCCACCAGAAGGACGTGGGGCAGCAGTTTGAGCAGCAGTTCCTGTAGGCCAGGTGTGTAGGAGGGCACAGCCACCCTCCCAGCTCCTGAGATGAGCTCACCTGGAGATTTCTGCCAGGCCAACTAGAACAGACCCAGAGACAGTTCCTACAAGGTCAAAAGCCATTGCTGGCAGGAGCATGGCAACCCAGATGGAGCTCCCTCAGAAGCAGGTAGCTGTCCAGGTCTGCAGCTGCAAGGGAGTGTTTCAACCTGGCATTAGCACTGGAGGGCAGCAGAAACACCTGTGTGCCATGTGAGCAGGTGGATGAACTGCTCAGCCTGGTGGCAGAGCTTAAAAAGGAAGTGGAGAGGCTGAGGAGTATCAGGGAGTGTAAGAGAGAAACAGGCTGGTGGACTCACGCTCTTCCATCCCTGAGAGAAATGCAGCAGATGGAAGCTCGGTAAGAGTCAGAGGAGCCTTGACCTGTTTTGATTGCTTCTTCAGCTTTAAAATACTCCACATTTACCTATTGTTTGTCACTGATATCTTAGATTTGAGGTGCAAAAAAGAGCACTCATTTGAATTTCAGAAAGTCCCTTAAAAGACTGCAAGCCTGTTTGAACAGCCAGGACAATGTCAGCCACTACTTTGAACTCACTCACATGGGCTACAATTTCTTCCTCCCTCAAACTAATGTTCAGTGAAGCCTCTGGAATCCCATGTTCTGCTCAAACTCCCCTTTCTCTTCCCACAGCTCCGGTTGTTTGAACAGTGTATATAAAGATACCTTTGTTACTCTTTCTGGATAAAGAACAGCTTCTTCAGTCTCATAGGACTTTGAGAATTTATACACTTTAGGTTTTTATTCTGCCCTTGCAAAGAAGGCCATCACCTTGGCAGCAGAACTAGTCCATTTACAAAGGTATTTTAAGCTTCCTCACTTAGACCAGTGGGTCAGACTTCACAGCTTTCTCTCTCCATCTCAAAAAAAAAAAAAAAAAAAACCCAAACCAAAACAAAGCAACACAAAAGAAAAACAAAACAAATTAAAAAAAAGGAACTAAAATAAACAAACAAACCCAAAGCACCCCAACAAATACCAAAACAAAACAACAAAAAAAGGAAAAACAAACAAAAACCCCCAACCACCTTATTCTATAATTAGGAAAAACACTAAGGTCTCACTAGGATGAATCATACAATAGCAAAAACCAGTAAAAGTATTAAGAGGTATGAAAACCCCCTATCCAATAGAGAAACAAATGTGGTATATATGACTGTGTTGCTGTTGCAGCTGATAGAGCCTAAAGTAGCTCAGGTGTGAATCCTGATACAATCCTAAGTGTGAACCTGAAATGCTGGTTCCATGTTCGAGCCTGGATGTGGAGCCTCCCCACACTGAGCTGCTGCACTTCAATGCCAGTGGTTGCTACACCTATGCAAGGGCTCCTCTTATTGCTACAGATCGGTGGCTAAAATGCCAGAGTTAATTTAATAAAGCAACTCCTTCCATGAAGAGCTTAAGGAAACACTCAAAACTATTTTTAAACACAGAGTTTCCAAATCAGTAGCAAAGCCTGACCCTTGTATACTTCCAAGACAATTACTACTATAATTATGGCCAGCTTTAACATAAACAAAAATCATCTTTGAGGGAGCCTTTCCAGAGGTCAAACATGGGTTATTTGAAAGGCTGAGGCATCTCTGTGTTGTATCAGTTAGGAAGCAATCTGAGTAATTCCAGTGTTTTATTCCTACAGTTCCTACCCTGTCTGTTTTTTCATTCCACTGGTAAATAGATTTCATATTTCATTTCACATGCACCCCATATGCACAACATTCATTTGTGTACCTTTCAGCTGGCTTTATGGAGTGAACTGTTTTAGCTTTTCCTCAGGAAAAGGCATCATAAAACTAGGTGTTGGTATGCCATGTCCAAATGCTTTTCCTCAGAGCAAGCTATAGCTGTTCCTGCCAGCACCAGATTCTGATAAGAATGGAGTTAAGATTCATTTCAGATTTCACCTGGAGAAATTCATATTCTCCCATAGAATTTGTTCTGCTCAGCATGAAACATTAAGAGGCTATTCCAGCACTTTGCACACTTAATCTAGCATGGCTTTTGGCTCAAGTATTTATCTGATATGCCATAAGCAATGTTTCAGTCTTTTGTAACAGTGCCCCATTCTTTCTTCCCTTGATTGCTGCTATTGAATAATTGCGCTTTTCTAAATTTTATGCTAGTCTTATAACAAATATTGACTGCAAAATTTGGTGTTTCTGATTAGCAGAGGAGCCTTTGTGATTAGGTGGAAACACAGACTAACAAAAGACTGGTTTTCCAAGGAAGAGATGTTCACATTGTAAAACATCCCTTTTTTGTCAGAATTCAAGGTTTAGGGTTTTTGGTTATGTTCCAATATAAAATAGTTGAAAAGAATTTGAAAAGATGTGCTTTCTTAAGCTGTCAGATACAAAGAAACTTCTCAATCTCTTTCATCCTGAATGTTGCTTTAGCATCAATTTGGTGATTCAGATTCGTGATTCAGTAGAATAATTTAATTTCTTCTACCAACAAGATGGGGTTCTTATCTTCTTTAAAAAAAAAAAGTGAAAAATAGAGGACTCAAAATTTCTTCCACTTCCTTTGCTAATCTTTTCCTGTTCATCAGACATATTTACATAGCATGACATAGAGGCTGAATATCAGAGATTCTTTCTAGCCCTAGATACTAAACATCTTTGAAAATACTCTGAGGGGATGCAATTGGAGGTTGCTGGTTCCCTGAGTACCTCATACCTCCAAGCAAGAAACTAGTCATCTCTTGTTACCCTCTATCTATATCTTTGGTTGAAAAAACCAACCAACTACAAACGGATGAAAGGCAGCAAACAGATATGCTTGTTTGTTAAGTCAATAAAAGTTTAAATTGAAAGGTTTGTAAATCTATGAAACATTTACTGACACGTTAACATTATCCCTGCTATTTCCAAGCACACTTGGAGCATTTCCTCTGATGTTAATTGAACATTTCTCATTCTATTTCTACCACTTAGACCAGGTGGCTGCAAAATCATTCAAAACATGAGGCTGAGAGGGGGAAGCTGCAATATAAGGACTTGCCCACCTCACTACAGCTCACATGTACAGAGGGGATTGTCTTGAAAAGGGAAATCGATTCACCTCTGGAATAAATGGTCAGGGATCCATTAACTTTAAGGAGTTCTCCCACTTTATGACACCTGAGGCCCTTGCCCCTTTGATCTTTAAGTAGGAGCCTTTTTTGAGAATGATTTTCTCACTCTGGTTTAAATTTGAACCTATTTTTATTGTCATTACCTAAAAATCCTTCCTTTTTTTTTCAGCAGTAGTTAGCTTTGTTTTGTTGTTCTTAAGAAGAAAAGTAGCTTTCTTTTCTCCACTACTGAATTTTATTTGAAAGTGTGGTTTCAAGGGCCTGCAGCCAACTCAGCAGTTGCCTCTTAGAATAGAGATTTGACAGGAATTTATGGAAAAAATATAGGTGTGAGGCCTGTAAGCAAGGTCTGGCCTGGGACTATGTTTATAACAGCCCCCATTGTCCTTCTTGCCATGGAAGGTGGGCATGCAAACGTGAGATTGCTGTGATGGGAGAGAAACTGGAGGCATTTGAGCAGAGAGAAAAAAAGGAGGGGGAAGGGGGACTTTTGGTTTAAGTTTTATATGTGCAGACAGAGCAGCTCTATTAATGTCTCTGTTTTGTATCTGACTAGGCAGGACCCCTCTTTGCACTAGTAGCATCTTGCTTTAGAGACAGAATGGCCCAGATACCTCTTTTTCTTTTAGAATTGAAAAATATTCCCATACAATAGAAGAAATGAAATGGTATTTTTAATTCATCTTTCTGTGAGGATCTGCTTCTTGTGCTTGCTTTGGAGAGGCCTAAGGTTGTTCTAGTTGTACTAAACACTTGCCCATAAAATCTCTTACAGTGCAGTTGTTCTTTACTTTGTTTGCATTTACAAATGTGCTGAAGATGTGGCAACATAAGGATATGAGAAAAACCCACATCCTCTGTTTTCAGAGATGAAAAATCTTGACAGCACTTTCAGAAAGATCTTGACAGATCTCTAAGATGGTTGTGGAGTTTGATGCCTGTCTACCACAGAGCCAAGACCACAGCAGCTGCCGCTGTAGGATGAGACAGTTGTCACTTACTCCCTCTCTACCCACGTTTTTGTGTTGAATAGATCTCAAAACAGGAGAGAATTCAGACAGACCTGGCAGCACTCAGGTTTAGTGACTGCTCCTCTGCCAGGAGTTCATCAGGAAGAGCGGCAGCTTGCTATCAGACTGGTGGAGTTACTCAGCATGATGAACTCAGCTTCATAAGCAGCTCAGTGGAAAATGACAGATTTACACTAAGGGTAAAAAACTGGGATGAAAAGACTTTTCCCCTGTTAGTTCAAGGCTCAAGCCCAAACCCAGAGATTTCGTGCCTTCCTTGATGCTGTCAGCTCTCTCTAGGTTGGAGCATGTCAAGAAGCAACGATTGTTTTTAAGTACTGTCTCTTTATGATGATGACCATATGAATCTCATATTGTCCTGTTTTCCTAGACAGGATGGATACAGTCATATTAGACAGAGTGGTAAACAGAGAGCTGGAGCTCACAGCGTTATGCCTCGTTATAAACGACAGCAGGTGTATAGCCAGGGGATCCAAAGCTGTAAAACAAGAAACTCAGCATTTAATGTTAATTTTTTTCTCTACTTGTGGTTTAATTTACAGATTTCCTTTTTTGTTTTTTGTCACTTTCACTTTGAATTTGCGATAGCTTTGGTTTGCAGTTTATGTTTAACAATATTTTAAAATAAGGCAACATTGATGTAGTCCTTCCACACCCTCTACTGCTCTTTGAAAACAAGCCTGTTCTTAACTAGAGTGATGAAAACAGTTGTGTGCCCTCAGACTGGACTGTCACCACAGTGAGCCTGTGTCACACTCAGTGGTGTGACATGGACCCAAAGACATATTTGTATACACTCTTTTCATGCTTGACAAGAAGGTTGTGGTTCTGGCCTTGGCAGGAGGCATCTTTATAAACATAAGATGTTTGTATATGGGTTTTCAGTGAAAACAACGTGACAGAGAACTTTATGAATACAGCTGAGGTCTAAATTTTCTTTACAATATGTACTTGCTGTAATTTTGAAGCTGCAAAAAAGACATAAGAAATAATTCCAAGGGAAAAGAAGTTGATGAGGATCAGTGATAAAATAAGCAGAATTTTCCATAAGGCACAGGGTCTGGCAATATATTGACATTCATACAGCCTTGCTCTCTGTGTCTGGGTCTGAGTCTCCAGGCATTTCTCACTTCTCTACCCAAGCTCAGATACAATTTCCCATTAACACTGTTCATCTTTTAGTTAGAACTTTTACTATTTTTCTCCACATCAGTTTCACAGAATCATAGAACATCCTGAGTTGGAAGGGACCCAGAACATTGATCAAAGATCAACTGCTGGTCCTGCACATCACCCCAGCAATTCCATTATGTGTCTGAGAGCATTGTCGAAACACTTCTTGAGCTCTGGCACCCTTGGGCCTGTGTCCACGTCCTCAGGAAGCCTGTTCCAGTGACCAACCACTCTCTGGGCAAAAAACCTTTTCCTAGTATACAACATAAACGTTAACTGGCACAGCTCCAGATGTTCCCTCAGATCCTGCCACTGGTCACCAGAGGGCAGAGATCAGTGCCTGCCCCTCTGCTGCCCCTCATGAGGAAGCTGCAGACTGCTATGGGGTCTGCCCTCAGTCTGCTCTTCTCCAGTTGAACATTCCAAGTTCTCTCAGCTGCTCCTCTTACAGCTTCCCCTCCAGACCCTTCACCATCATCGTAGCCCTCCTTTGGATGCTCTCTAACAGCTTTCTAATAGTTTCCTTTTTCTCTAATCTTCTCTTTTATTCTATAATCTGTCCTGTCTAATCTCTCTCACCCACTTGTTTCCTTAACCTTGCTCCCTTCATGCATTTACTTTTACATGAACAGTATAAGCCATACAACAAAAACCTTGTTACATAGCTGTTAAGACATACATAATCCTGGCTAGGAACACAGCTCTAAGAGTGGGCCAAAATGGGACAGGAAAGAATATGGCGAAATTTTGTCTGGTGTCAGTCTTTCCTTAGAAAAACTTAATCCTGAGCTGAGGCTCCCTGTTGAATTAATTAAAAGGGCTTTGCAGGTGCACCAAAGTTATTGGTTTCTGCATACCTAGGTATATGAGAGATATATGAGAAGTACATGAGAGGTTCGATTTGTGTTTGGTTTTAGAGCAAGCTGGAAGAGTCACAATGCCAAGCAGTGGGTGGAAAACTTTATATCTTCACAAGAAATAGGCAACAAAGAAAGAGCAGTCCAAGGTTCTGGTGCCCACCACTGTTATTATTTAAAATCTGGAGAGTAGGCATAAAAGTACAAAAGATGGAGCTGTCTTTTCATAGAGTGAAGAGAATAAAATTTATTGTGGCTCAGATAGTCCTAGAAAGGATAAAGCCTTCAGCAGCAATGTATAATGTCCTTAAAATACACTCAGTGTCCTTAAATTTTGCTGATATTGGTGCTGGGATCACAGACTGCCCTGTCTGATGACAAATGTATCCCTGAGTGACTAAATCTGTACAGAACTATTAGTGCTGATTATTCTTCCTGAGCATAATCCTGTAAGGCTTGTCTGCAAGACCTTTCTTTTTCATCCATACTTTGATCTTTAAAAGCACTTCTGTCCCTTAAATTTAGCACCTGATTCACATCTCCTATTAGTTGTCATCATATTCTTATACGTCTGACAAATTTTAAATCAAGGCTGAGTCTGTCCCCATTCCTGTCCACTAATTTCTTTAAAATTCAAATTCTCAAACTACACTGAAATTATATATTCTTCTTTTACTTTTTTTTATTTCTCCAGAAAATATTTTGTATTTTCATATGTTAAAAGGAGAAGAGCTTCTTTAAAATTCATCACAACCCAGACTATGGCTGTTCATTCTCATATATTTAATGCAGGTTAATGTGAATCCCACTATGTTGGCCTGCTCAATGTATCCAGTGCCCTCAAGTCTTGCCAAAGCCACTGCACTTCAGCCTCATTTACATCAACACAGGCTGGAGGATGGTCTAACTTATAAATTGGTTAAGTCAACGATACAGCCCTGGACAAGTGCTAAATGCATCTTATATCGAAAAGCATTTGTTAGATGTCTGTGCTCTTTAAGTTTAATTAGGGTTTTATAAGAAGCTCCCTTGGAAATGCTACTTGTTTTTATCTTGCACCAGCAGTAAAGAGTATAATTAATTGATCCTTGGTGAACTGCAAATGTGGTACTTTATTGACTAAGTTATCCCAGGGACATGAGCTTCTGTAGAAATTTAAAGCTATCTGATGAATATAGTGTTTGTTTACATAATTCTAATTGGCCCAAAGGGAGGAAGAAAAATAATAAAGAGAACAGAGATTTTTGTTCTGTGCTTGTGCAACAAATCATAGAATGGTGTGGGTTGGAAGAGACCTTAAAGATCACCTGGTTCCATGCCCCTGTCATGGGCAGTGACACTTTCCATTAGACCAGGTTGCTCAGAGCTTCATCCAACAGGGCCTTAAATACTTTCAGAGATGGGGCATTCACAATTTCCCTGGGCAACTTTTGCCAGGGCCTCACCATGTTCACAGTAAAGAATTTTTTCCTCCTATTTAATTTAAACCTACTTTCTTTCAGCTTGAAGCCATTACCCCTTGTCCTGTCACTCCAGGCCCTTATAAATAGTCTCTCTCCATCCTTCGTGTGAACTCCCTTCAGGTACTGGAAGACTGCAATTAGGTCACTTTGAAGCCTTCTATTTTCCAGGCTCAACAATCCCAATTTTCCCAGCCTTTCCTCATAGAAGGCGTGCTCCATTCCTCTAATCACCTTGGTGTCCCTCTTTTGAATTCACTCCAACAGGTCCACATCCTTCATGTGCTGGGAACTTCAGAGCTGGATGCAGTCCTCAGGTGAGGTCTCAGGGTAAAAGCTTGAGGAAGTCCAGGATCTGGGAATATATAGAAATTAACAAGGCATTGTAGGTTGGGAGTGTTTGGCTTGTTTTCCTGTAGCTACTCTAACTCCTTCTGTTACCTCCCTCACCCAGCTCAGGATCCTCCTTCTCACTGAGATGTGCCTGGTCCCCTGTCCTGCTCTCCCACAAGAGGCTCCACTGTTGCATGGCCATGGCATGCCACACCACAGTGCATCAGGGGGCTCATTCAGTCCACCATGGGTGACAGCAGCAGCAAAAAACATTTTTCTCCAGAAGATCTCCTGAGCACACTGAAGGATGAGGCAGAAGGAACAGAAAGAAGGGCAAAAGCAACATTATGTGGCACAGGGCCCTGTATTTCCAGTTTCCTCCTTGAATGAAAAAGCAGGTTTTCCCCTGGCCCTGGCTCTCCTACTTGTTTTAGCAGATACTATGTGCTCTCTCAACTATAGCCTACAGTGGGTGCACTGTGATGCACAAAGCATATTTATTTAAAAATTGTTTGATAGCCCCTATTTGAAAGTTGATTAGGAACTATTCACACCATGTTAAAACTTGGGAGACATTAAGTTTCACATAATGCTTCCTGGAAAGTTCTGGCACCTAGCCGGTGTTTCAGGAAAGAGTTAACCAGGGAATACATGTATCAAAAGAGCACACATAAAGTTGTCCCCCTTTCCCTTTGCAATAACAAAGCACAGACTTCATTAAGAGCAATTTCAAGAAAGCAACTCCAAAACAGCTCTTTCGTAACACATTAGTATTTTACATATTATATTGTACAGGTGTTACTGCATAATGCCCCACTCTCTTCACAGTTTTTATACCAAACTGAGGATGTAAGAGGTCCATCTGGATTTGCTTTGGATTTTCCTCCTACCATTATTCAGTTTCTGTTACTTCAATCTTTGGAACATGCCCGAAAATATCACAGCTTTCACATTCTATCCTAAAAAAATTAATGGAATAGAGTTTGCAGTACAAATACTCGACTGACAGACACTTGCTGAGGCAAACTCATGAGCCTCAATTTAGAAGCTCTAAACTGTTACAGGACTATAAATTCCTATTCCATTAATGTCGTGCAACAGTTAAATGGAGGGAGACAAAAAACAGCCCTCAGCTTTTTGGATAAAGTCATGGATGATCATGATGCTTCTGCAGCTGCTTTACCTGTGCCACTCAAAACTCCGGATGGAAATCTAACTCCTTGTTCTTTTACTTGAACTGTAGATTCCTCAGATGCAACATTTTTACTTTCACATGTTAGTACCTCTTATGAAAACTGGCAAAATGGTAATTCAATAGAGACTTATTAATAATGACTTACAAATTATTTCTCTTTAAAAAAATTATGTTCTCTCTTTGAGACATCAAATTTGTCTTTCATGAGACATATAAAAGCCAAGCATGAGCAGAGCAGACAAGAGCAGGGCAGGGAGGCAACTTTGACTCCAAAGGAGAAGAAATCATTCACTAAAGGCCCTCAGGACAGTTGCCAGAGGGTTGTGCCAAGAATATGGCCATTTTCTGCCTATGCTGATGCCTCCACAGATACACACCTGCCATTTTTAAAATCTGTAGTTAATGCAGGAGCTAAGAGACACTTTTTCACCTCCTTGCACATTTCTGTATGCCAAACGTCTGCCCAACACCTCCTATGTTGCATGGGTGACCTGTATCAATTATTACGTGTTATTTGAATCTATTTCAGCTGAGTTGCACCCATTTTGTCTTAGATGTAGTTTTCCCTCATGACTCAGCCTTCTTTCTGAGGCTGAAGAATAGAGCAATGATCTCTGTGCATCCTCAAACAGGAATCTTTTAGAAAATAATCCATCTCCACATAAATCAGACTGTGTTCTTATACTTTTTTGTTCCTACTATTTCCCACTCTGTACATGGTAATTACATATTTATTTAGCACAAAGTCCTATTGTTCAGCTGCAGTAAGCTAAAGATTAATAGGCTTTTGTTTTTTGCACAAGGTCCAACCTGAAGAATCAAAACTTGGTATCAACTGAAATGTATTTTCTGTAACCAAGGAACACGTTAGTGAGGGCGAAGTGGGACGTCTGGGCAAACTCTGCATGCTATACTATTTGAGCTGAGAGAGATATGTTGCGGTATATTAAAAAGAAGGAGGAAAAAAAACCCACAGTTCACCAGTCTGAGATAAAATTCGGCAACAACCCAATAGCACCAGATACTGTTGGTTTTATATTAGCAGCAGTCTCCAAAAATCCTGCTTGCTATTTGACTACCTTCCCTCTTTCTGGTTCTACACAGTTAATCCTGAGTTTGAAAGCAGATTAAGATATTAAGAAGGGAATGTATATGTTTATTGCCAGGAGAAACTGTTCCCTTTAAAAGGAGGGAAGTGAAGTATTTCATTTGTATATTTTTCAAGGAGTAGGTTTTAAAGAGTCACAAGAAGGAATCTGCAAAAAAATGTAGATACTTGTAAATGAAATAATAATGTTCATTAAAGTTCTTCTTCTTTCTTCTCTTCTTCTTCTTCTTTTTCTTCTTCTTCTTTTTCCTCCTCCTCCTCCTCCCCCTTCGCCTCCCCCTCCTCTTCCTTCTCCTCCTTCCTTCTTCTTCCTTCTTCTTCCTCTTCCTTCTTCTTCCTCTTCCTCTCCTTATTGTATTTTTTTTCTTTGTTCTTTCCTTCTCTTTTTTTGATTTTCTGGAGTGGACCAGCCATAAAACAAGTACCCTGAGATGCACATTAATAGTTGTTCCTAATGGAAGCTCACTCTCCCACTGTCCACATACCCTCCCCCTCACACAGAAAAACACATAATCCTTCTCACCCTTGTACTCCCAACTGCGCTGTAAGAGCTGTGCAGCCCCTCTTCCATCCCTAGCATTTCAGCACAGAACATGGTTGCAACAAATGCCAGTGAAGTCAGGGGTTCTGATAGACAAATAATTCTGGCTAGAGCATGGAAATGGCTTCTTCTAACCAATCATTCATTTGTCAGGAAGAATGTAAGACACTGACCACATTTCAAGTTTAATTTTCACGATCCACAGAGAAAAGAAAACCACTTGCAGGTGTCCTATACCATCTGTGTAATAAAATTGCTCAATGGGGCAGATGCTTAAAACTTGGCTGTGATGCCATCAACGATTAACATTGACCAAGCTTAATTGTAAGTATCTTTGATGGCTTTGTAAGCACCATTTAAGTGACTGTGCATGCCACTAGACCTGAGAGGCATGATGTTGGTGGAAATGCCATTGAGAATTTCTCTGGTAATGTTTTTAATCCTTCCTCTGCTTCATTTATGGCTGAAAAACACTGTATAACTTCACCAAGAAAACCAGTGTGGCCCCAGAACAGTCTTCAGCAAGTAGCAGCCCTCCAGTTATAATTAAGATTCTTTGAAACACTTTTGAAAATTAGTATTTGCTCTGTTCCAGCACTCCTTTGACCTTCAGTGCTAGACCAAACAAAAAGTCAAAATTGTGCTGCTTGTCCTGGATGTTTTAGTCAAAATGTCCTCATGTTCACCAGTCCATGTTTATATATGTATATATATATTTATGACAAAGGATTGCTGAGAGGATAGCAGTTGTGACATTGAAGATATTGAAGAGTGCAAAAGCATTATGTCATTAAAGACTTACATCTGGTGCAGTAAAGACAGGTGGACCAGTATTGTTTATGAGTTTTCCAAAATAATCATGCTTGAATTCATCACTGCAGCAATTAAGTATCTGGTGCTTAATAAATTGCTACCTCTGGAATTATGTACTTAATGATGGAATAAAAAAATGAGAAATATATCACTTATTATGTAATCTTGTACTAGAATATTTAAAGTTGACTGTCTGAGGGTATCTAAGTATAGTGTTACTGTTGTGGGAGACAGTCAAAAACTGTGTAAATTAACTCTTCCTGAAACTTTGGGATATAAGCCACTGCCATGTCATGTACTGCACCAAAGATGGCGAAACCATGGCAGCATGTTGAGAAATATTCATGGAAGGGAAAGGGAGGTTATGTGAATTTTGGTTTTCAGCAGCCTGCACAGGTTTTGCAAAACTGTATCTAGGAGCAAATGTGTGGTTTTACTGCTGGTGATCTTTTTAAAGTACAATTGGCTCTGCTGTCATCTGGGATCCCCTGGAGAACTGAGAATGAGAACAGTGCTTCCAGGAATGTCGCTGCCGTATGGCCACATGGGCTGGCTCGTTTGGGGATGCTGTCCTGGTTAATGACAGTTCCAGGCATGATGGCAGAGAACAGGAATATTTCTGACTTTTTCAAATGAGCAGTGGGTAATGAACAACCCGTCCAGAAATGGTGGCACTGTGCTGTGCAGTAAAGTAATAAATAGCCAAGATCTGACGAAATGGCTGGTGAACAATTTCCACTATGAACATAACATTGGAAGGAACATTCAGTGAACTTTTCATTAGATCTGAAACAGTATCAGAGATGCAGATACTATTCACAACTGGGTCTTCTGTAAATTCATTTGCAGTTGGATTCAATGCCTAACTTAAGCTCTAGAAAGGCAGACAGATAATCAAAGCTAGAGACTAGTTCATCCCATTAAAAGGTATCTCAAGTGCTGTGAGTCATAATTTAGTTGAGATAGATTGATATAAAACCAGCATCAGTGAGATGAGAACAGGTGGGATAATTTCCTTTATTAAAAGGCCGTGTAGTGATAGGACAAAGGAGAATGGCTTCAAACTGAAAAAGTGCAGGTTTAGATTACATATTAGAATGAAACTCTTCCCTATGAGGGTGGTGAGGCACTGAAACAGATTACCCAGAGAAGCTGTGGATACCCCATCCCTGGAACTGTTCAAGGCCAGCTTGGACGGGGCTCTGGGCAAACTGGTGTAGTGGAAGGTGTCTCTGCCCATGGCAGAGGGGTGGAATGAGATGATCTTTAAAGTCCTTTCCCACCCAGGCCATACTTACAATAAGGCATTTCGTATCAAGTGCAAGGCAGCCTGAAATACTGATCTGCATGCACAGCTCCAGTTCCCTCACTTCCCTTTTGGCATGGCTTTGCTATAAGTACATGATAAAAAGATGCTTCAGATTTGACTGTGTAAATAGTTGGCAAATCAATTTACAAGGTTATTTATTACCCAGCATCTGGCTGTGTTCAGCTGGTGCAATGTCCATTGAATGTCCTGCTGAGAAAACAGGCTTTAAAAGTCAGGGAGAAAATAAAGATACTCATCATCTTTGCATTGTGGAATTCAATTATCTTGGAATTACAGACAACTGAGATGTTTTCCTAAATAATATGTTTGATGAAAAACACATTTTTGAGTAAAATTGCTATTTTCACAAAACCATATGCATGCCATAGCAAATCCATGTATTTCATAAGGAAACATTCAGGATAATCAGTGGGAAAAATATCACCTTTCAAACATAACTTGTTAATGGTTGAAATAGACAAGCTATTTGAATATTTGTTGAGTAAATTCTATGCCATTTTTCATTTCCTTCCTTCTCACAACCAACATCACTATCATCACGAGCATCAGCTTTTTCCATCCAAAGAGGAAGAGACTGATGGGAATAAAATTCTTAAGGTGTTTCCATTATAAGTTCTTGATACATCCCTTATACTTTACATAAATCCATTCATTACAGACTATTTTGTATTTTGTCATGTTCAATGCCTTCCACAGCAACTTCTGTGCATAAGAATTAAAACATGTGATCTCTTTTTATTTCCATCTCAATTTCTTGTGATTATAAAATGATTAGTACTGTGTTCCCAGTGATTAAGTGCAGTGTTTCTCTTAACATCTCAGTACCTGTGCAGGCTCCTTACTCACAAAGAGGACAGACTGTCATGAGAGGGATTGTTTTACCACTCACTGAAATTTAACCTGTAGTTAATAATGTACTCCTACGAAAGACCATACAAATTAGTCTCCATGGTGGGATAAAACTGAAACAGTTTCGAGTTTCAAAGTTAGCAATGAATCAAGAAGGGTGAGAAAATATATTTGAGGGACCATTTCCTTCAAATCTTATTCTTGCATAGAAACTAGGTTTATTACAGTATATCTGTAAATTTTACTCCCTTCATAAAATTAATTGAGACTTTTCACAGAAGTCTTTTTCATGCATTTATAGGTAGGAGGTTTTTTCTGACTGCAGTTTTTAATGGGAGAAAAAAATGGGGAGAATAAATTTTCCTTAAAATTTGTCACAATCTTTTTATTGATATAATTACATTTATTAAAATCTCTGTCTAAAATTTTCACTAAAATTAAACAATATTTTGCAGAAACATCTGTGGTAGTGGATTCAGTTTAAAACTGACAGAAAAGAAAGTGCTTTAACATATTTTGTTAGCATTTCTAGCTCTGTGCACACTTCAAAAACTTGCATTGGCTCTATATAAGCACAGGTATGTTATCCAAACCTTACATACTATGTGTGTTCCTTTTCCAAAGGGGTTTTGAGTTGGTTTTACAGTTTGGGATTATTCCTAAAGTAATAGAACTTATTTTGGGTAACAGCTGGTGCTGGACTGTGTTGATGTCTTTGAATAAGGGCAATATACATCGAGGTTGGGTGTTTTTTCTCTTTTCATTTTTGACTTCTTATCCAGCTTCTTTAATGTTAAGACTGTCCATTCTGAATCCCAGAAAAGCACATTTTTGTCACTTCTTTTCTCTGTTAAGCAGTATGGAACAGCTGCTAGGGAATTCTAACCTACAATAAAAGTGGATTGGACTCCATCCCCCTCTCCCTTATTCCTCACAAGAGGAATTACTTTGCTTTGAAAGCACACTAATTATTCTGGAATAAAGTAATAGATATTCTATAATACAGTGTTCCCATGGGATGTGGGGTATGCTGAAGCTACTACTGGAGAATACTGCTACCATTACTCCAGTTAGTTTTCCTATTCAATTTTACTTGCTTTGAAAACAAATCCTTTACACCTTAATTTTAAAGAATCATATAATTATGAGCAGGTGAAGAGAGGGAAAATGGAAGTAGCTTATTTTAACAAGAAATCCAGCAGTTTTCTGTTACATCTCACAAAAGTGGGAGTTATGAGTTTGCCTCGATCATGAATTTAAAGGATATTTTTCTTTTCTCAAGAAATATCATCTCCTTATGATAAAATAAAGAAAGTGCAAGAAATTAGTTGACCAGGTGAACTGTTGATGAAGATCTTGAAGGGAGGGTATAAGAAGATGGACTAGCCTCTGCTTGGTGATGCCCATGAGTAGGTCAAGACACAATGGGCAGAAACTGATGCCCAGGAATTTCAATCAGAACATGAGGCAGAACTTCTTTCCTGTGCAAGTGACAGAGCACTGGAACAGATCACCCAGAAAGGTTGTGGAGCCTCCCACACTGGAGATGTTCCAGAATCATCTGGACACAATCCTGTGCCATGTGCTCTAGGATGACACTGCTTGAGCAGGGAGGTTGGACCAGATGACCAACTGTGGTGCCTTCCAACCTGACCTATTCTGTAACTTTGTGTCTTTGCAATAGATCTAGGTAGTGAAATCCTCTATAAAATCTTGACTCCTTCTCAGCTAACAAGAGTAGTTATTGAAGCAATTGAGTTACACAAAGCTGCCATGTAGCACATTGAGTAGTTTGAAGAAAAGTATACCTATTATCTTATGAAATAATATTTTTTGTTAGGCCATGGTAATTCTAAGTTGTTTGGATCTTGGTAGTTTTCTAAATGTGTTTCGGAGGGGGAAACAAATAAAAATTATTTGGAGATGGGACACACCTTTTTGCAGGGATATTGAGGGAGACGTTTCCTCCTTAATACCTTCAATATATGGTCGAAACTGCATCTCATTGGATAATATTTTGCAGGAATACATTGAGCTGGGAGAAACTGCTGTCCTAGAAGGTTTCATTAAGATTTGTCACATCTCTTTTATTCTTTTTCTTCTCTGTCTTCTTCCTACCTGCACAAAGTTTAAAGATTTTTCTATTAATGTCAGAAAATGGTGGATGTGCTACGTACATGCTTGTAATATAAATTGAATAGGGGTTTTGAGACAATGTTTGTGCTAAACCTCAGTCATAAAATTACTGTCTGATTTTGCTGGTGTGCTGGTATGTGTTTTCTACTACTCCATTCCCTCTAAAAGGACTTATCAGTATGTAGTTGTGGAAAAGACATCCCAAAACCTCTTCTGAGCATGGGTGCAAGTTACTTCTCTTTACTATTTCATTTTCACCATTCCGTGCCTGGAGGTTCATCTGAAAGATGGGAATAAACTCTCATAAATGGCATAATAATGTTTACTGACAAAACCATTGTGCTTAGAGGACATGGTTCCTGTAGAACACTTTGATCCCATGGAAGATTTCACAAATCCCATGCTTAGACTGACATGATAGCAATGCTTTTGGCTTCTAACTGCAAACCAATGGCAAGCGGCACACGCACCCTCTGAGCTGAGCAGCACAATCATGCCAAAGTAAAATAGGATTGTGCAATAGCAGAAACAAATGGGCCCAAATGACTATGAGGGGGAAATTGCAATCATATCTTTTATTGGTATAAATAGCTGTGCATTATATCGAAATATTCAGAGTTTTTATGTACAGAAGCCACAGGACACAGCATTAATAGGTCAGTAGGTCAAAGTCAACTTCAAATTCAGAGTGTGAATGTTAGGTGTTGCCTGTTTGATTATTCAATGACTCACCTCCCACTGTTGTGCCATGACAGCACTAAAAGGTTTGGTGATGCCAGCACCACAAGATGGTGCTCGTGGCTGGCTGGACATGTTATTTGGCTAGGACAGAGTTCAGGCATGAGGACTTCTCATGGAGTCAGGCATGCAAACTATGCATACACATGAAGAGATCAGCCAGAGGCCTTTAATACCTATGAGACCTTTACTGCCTGAGCACTGAGGCAGACTTTGGAAGCAGAACTATAACCTGTAATTTGATGAGTCTAGAAGACCCTGAGCATTGGCTCCAATGCAGGTAAAAAGCAGTAAGATATTAAAAGCCTGTCCATTACCAGAGTCAGAAGACTGTTTAATTTCACCCATTTGGCAGTGGTTTCTGATCACAGTGTTGTGATTCTACTGATCTCCATACATTTGCTTCTTTCTGTTTTCCCCAGCCCTTCATAAACTGGAATAAAGACTACTATGGTTGATACATGCAAAACCTTGAATTCATGAAGCACCAAATTGGGGTCAAAAGAAGTTTCCATTAAAAGTAAAATTAAAATAACCTGAGAAAGCCTGGAGAAGGAAGAGGGGACCTGAACAGCAAAATATTTCTCTGGAGCATTTTGAAAGGATCACTCTCATGTTCGAGCTAAAAGTAAACCACTCTGACATTGTAATTTGGATGATTTTATTCCAGTAGCATTTCTGAGGTACTCCAGTATTCTTTCCTAAGACATGTAATACAGCACAGAGAGGCCATAACTTCAGGTCTTATTTTGGTGAGAGAAAGAAAATATCAGGTCTCAGAAATGTGCATGGGGAAATTAAGACAGAAGGCATCTATGCTTTATTCATTTCCACAGGAAGAAGAAAGCTTTAATCACTATTTTTAATTGAGGCTGAAGGGGGAAAAAATTATTTTTCTTTAATTTTAGATCATTGTTTTCAAGTGTTTGTTTTTAATGCTGTTTTTGTGAAGTTTCACATCAAAGTAATTTACAAATATCCCTCTAGCCAGGTTAGTCTATAAGTATACAGCCTTTAATTGCAATATTACTACATGGCGCATTCATTTGAAAGAGTGATGCCAAATCCCTAAAAGTTCACCCACGGCTTTAATTTCCTTCATAGAAATGGTGCTGTAGAGAGAAAACACGTTGAGTCAGATAATGGACCATATGCTGAGCAGACAAAAATTAATATAATTTCATTTACTAACGATGCTAATAATAGTGTGCACTAGATGAGAAACCAACCATCACATATGACTGAAATATTGTCAACACTCTTTTCAATCCTCCATAGTCATCCTTACATCAGTTTTGTGGCAAACTCCAGCAAATCAACCAAGGAGGGGATTTCCCAGGATCTTGATCTAGTGTGGTCATTGTGGGTTAGTAGATGAAAATGCAGAGCAGAACTGAGAATCTTGCCTACATGAGAAGAAAGAGGATCCGTTAAGGTTGAGTGACTTAAAATTATGCAGAACTTCAAATCATAATCAAGAACCACTAATAATATTTTTTTTTCCTATTGCCCTTTCCATTGTCATTGGGGAATTTCAATCAGGGTGCTTTCTGGATACTCCAGGAACCAGTTTTGCTGGAATGTCTATTGTATACTGCAGAGAACATGGGAAGTGCTTTGTATGAATAACCTTTTGCATCTATAGCATGTGGAAGCAGGGATGAGAGACAAGCTAATACTTGTTTGATATTATTATTTGTGTTATCACCATCTGGTTGACAGTTAAGAAAGTACCTAAAATTATTCTCCGTTACCACCTGGCAGTTTCTGGCAGAGCAAAATGTAGAATTTGGCCAAATAAGAAATGCAGAGAGAGAGTCTAAACACTTCAACTAATGCAGCACAATCTGAAATGTCTTTGATACTATATATATCCATTCTAAGTGGAAAACCTGCGGGGTGGGATTTAAAAAAAATAAAAATGAAAAAAAAATTTGGAACTCTAAAGATTAGCTTTATTGGTTTTAATTTTTCTCCAGAAGGAACTTAAGTAAACAGAAACATAGTAAAAGTAAGAATTTAAAAAGATGTAGTACAGTAAAAATCAAACAGTATCAAACATTGGCTGTTTTCTCTCAAAAAAAATGCAATAAATCAGGGACTGCTGAAACCAAAGAACTCAGTTTACAGATGAGATTAAACAGCCAGTACAAATTTATTGCTTTTGGATTAAAAGTAATCACGCCACATTTGTAATCAACAGAAAAAAATATGATGCTTATAACCAGGAAGGAGCTGAATTAATTGGTACATGTGTTTAGGCACCCTCAGTGACACTAATCAGTCCTGACATGCAGGTATCAGGTCACAGATGTTATTTTTTTTCCCAGTATTTCTACACACACTTTTATTTTTTAAATGAAAAACTCCTTTCTGGCAAAGCTAGTATTGAAGAGAAAGAGAGTAATGTTTCATTTTAAAGTCTGATAGGAAGCCAGTTTAGGGACATGACTGCAGCACGTTATGCTATGAACTTGGAGACCTCAGCTGTGGAATGAATCCATCTGCATTCCTCAGCCCCCTACTCAGCACAGGGGAAGGGTGGGACTCCATTGCTTCACTTTCAGCATCCCTGGCAAAGAGCTGCTGGAGCAGTCTTCCTTTCAGCTCTGTGGAAAAGGCCCCAGCAGTGTCAGCCTTCAGAGAAGGGGAGCAGTGCTTATCAAAATACAGAAATCAAATAATCAAGTGTATGAAATGGGGACATGATCATGGCACAAGCAAGTGGTCATGCTGTGCATCTTAGAGACAACGGGACACTCTGTGTTTCTTGACGAAGAGAAGTTTTCAGGGAGATTTACACACTCCCATGCTTTGCTTTTTTAAGTCAGGAGATGTGGTACTTTTATGGTCCTTGCTCAACCTCTGCTAATAGGGAGATATGCTGTGTAATAAATAAAGACCAGTGTTAAAGTTAGAAGCGGAAATGTTTTTGCTTGTTCGGCTCAAAACAAAGAGGACTGAATGAGGGAATAAGTTTATGTTAAGATTGTATTAAGGTTAACATTTTTACACTGAGAGACTAGCAGACATAAACAAATGAGTTCTGCCTGAAATTAAATTCAGCAGGTAACTATTAGAGAGTTCAGATTTTCCTACTGACTTGTAACTTCCGTTATGGAAATTGAGAACATAAATGCATAACTTCTCTGGAATTTGTGAATCTGATTTAAATCTGTGTGATTTATTAAGAGCTGGAAATTGAAACTTTTCTGCTGAGTGGCTTATTTTGAGTAGTGGTGTGAAATTCCTTCCCTTGGTTTAAAAACTATTTGAAAAATGTAAGGTAGAAAAAGAATAGCTCAAGTTTGACAAGAAGAAGCCCACTGAACTGTGATTCTCAACTGATAAAACTGGGGTGCACATCAGAAGCTCTAGGTGAATTACCTTTTAAGATTTAGTAATGTCATGTCATGTCATGTCATGTCACTGTCCAGAGATATGTGACCAAATCACTGAGGGAAAATCCTTGTTTGAAATGGTTTCACTGAGGTTAATTCTGATTTTCTCCAGAAACCTCTCCTGTAGAACACACAGCACCTTTATAGTTTGACTTCGTCAATAACCTATGCAAAAACAATACTGCTAGGACAGAAATATGACTATTGCATAGTATCATGAGGGAGAACTTGATAAAAAATTGAACCCAAATATTTGGGTATGAACCCAAGTTACAAGATTTGCTTATGGACTGAATTAATTGCTATAAGTCATGAGCGTGATCAGGTGGGCAAGAAGGCCAGTGGCATCCTGGCCTGTACCAGCAATAGTGTGGCCAGCAGGACCAGGGCAGTGACTGTCCCCCTGTGCTGGGCACTGCTGAGGCCACACCTGGAGTGCTGTGACCAGTTCTGGGCCTCTCATTGCAGGAAAGACATCACAGTGCTGGAGCATTCAGAGAAGTGTGTCCAGAGAAGGGCAGTGGAGCTGGGCAAGGGTCTGGAGCACAAGTCTGATGAGGACCAGCTGAGGGAGCTGTGGGGGCTCAGCCTGGAGAACAGGAGGCTCAGCGAGGACCTTATCACTCTCTACAACTCCCTGACAGAAGGGTGTGGCAAAGTGGGGGTCGGTCTCTTTTCTCAGGCAACCAGCGATGGGACAAGATGAAATATCTTCAAGTTGCACCAGGGGAAGTTTCGATTGAAGATTAGGAAAAAAATCTTCACAGAAAGGATTGTCAAGCAGTGGAACAGGTTGTCCAGGGGAGTGGTGGAATCACCGTCCCTGGAAGTGTTCTAAAAGCATATAGACACGGTGCTTAGGTACATGCTTTGGTGGTGGACTTGGCAGTGCAGAGTTAATGGTTGAACTTGATGATCTTAGAGGTGTTTTTCAAACTTGCTGATTCTCTTCTGGAGAAGACTGGAGCCCACTTCATTTTTATGTGCTGTAACAACTGAGCAAACTTTGGGAGTTGTGCTGCTTCAAGTATACTGGTCTGGTTAGCACAGCTTAATTTGCTTGTATACAGGAGTCCAAGCCCAGTCCTGGATGCAGAGAAGCATCCTTAACAAAATCCACAGAATCCTTAACAAGTTAAGGAAGCAGGAGGGAAACGGGTAAGAGAAAGTGAATAACTGATATCCACAGTTAACAGAGGAGAGTTAAGGAAACATGGCCTCAGTCTTTAACATTTAACTAGGTTACAATCTGACCTGTTGAAATCCCAGAACTGCTCACAGCAATGAAGATAAAGATTTGCATAAGTGATTTCAGGAGTGGGGTCTGAGCTGTCCACCCAGCACCATGGAGGAAATCAGTAGCAGTGTTGTGAATTGAACCCAGATTTCAGCCCCTCAACCAGATGACTAGATCGCCTCCTTCAGAGAGAAAATATTACCTTAAAATAAATCCAAAATTTAAGCAATTTAGTATTAGGGATATATTGAAAATTTATTGAATCACATTTTTTTTTTCTTACGGACACTTTTACAGTATTTTCTACGAACACAACACTTCTTTAACCCTACAAGTGATGTGGTTTCTGGTCTAACATTGCGTGAAACTCTCTCATTAGCAGTAACCCTCAATCTTCTTGAAGAATTACATTCAAGCAAGCTAACAAATATGTTGAACAAACAAGGGCAACATTTTGAAATATAAAAAATTTCAAATACTAGCAGATGAAACATTTATTGTGAAAAAAAGAAAAAGCCTTAGGAATAAAATAAAGTATAAAGGATCCAGTTTGTTATATCATATTATTGCCTCAGAACAATCAATCTATTTTCTTTCTGAGAATATTTTCAAGCAGTTGTTTTTGAGCAATTTTGCTTGTATGAATAATCAGTCTTTTGAAGCATGACTCCAGTGTAAGGTCAAAGTTGTTTTTTATATTCTCCAAGCAGCTGAATTGCTTTCTGCTTATGTAATACAGATGTCAAGCTGTTTGAAATACTTGTACACTTTCATGAATGCTAAGAAAAAGAAGCAAGTACTTTCTACAGCATTTGATTTCGTCAATATGAAATTTTGTTTCTCATTTTAAATGGATTTTTAAGTCTCACCAAGCTGATGCTTGTGCAAAAACTTTCTACTTTACCATTAAAATGCCCTAACAGCTCTTTTTAGCAATGACTTTTTGTCAGGATTTAACTGTGCTCACAGAGGGGTGACAACATTGCTTAATTTTTAGTAAGTAAATTTCAGGCAATTGCAACTATCCTCTGAAATACCTTTGAACCTGGCGGGCAATTGAAAGTTTGTTTTCATCTTATGAAACACCTACAGGTAATTCTGATCTGACAGAATGAACTTTTGGTCCTACTGAGCCTGTGTAGGTTTTGTACCGTTGAGATTATGTAAGTTTTATCTTTTAAAAGACATAGCAATAATTATGACAAGATTAGGAGTAACAGGGACAGTGTATACAGCATGTTTGAGGTGGGGCAGATGGGAGGAGAGGGTCAGATGTATATAGGCTATATCCACTGATTTTGTGTAAGCTTTGGAGTTTGCCTGTAGTAGACCAAGAGCAAATTTACAGCACAGCTTCTGAGGAGGCTTTGTGCAGCCCATGTATGCTGGGATAACACAATGTCTCCATGATCAAAAGGCTTAATCTAACATAATAATTGCTATTGTCAGGGGTCCAGACCCAATCTCTGGCGAACTGCCATTTAATAGTGGTTAGACTGTTCCCAGTCACACAGGGCTATTCAGTGTATCACATGGAACTACTGGCTCAGATTCCCACCAACTCAAGGATCTTTGCACAGTTGTCTACTGTTCTGTGTAAATACCTCTAAATTTTGCAGTAAGACAGTAAATACTCCCCTGCTCTTCCCAAGTAATGAAATTCTAGAAAAACAGAACAAAGAACTTAGCCAGAATCTCACAGATACCACTGGTTAGAGCTGACAATAGAAAAGCAATGTACTGGTAGAGCCACAGAGCTTTCAACTACTTGAAAAAAAAAACCAAAACCAAAACCAAAGCCAACAAAAAAAAATCCACACAGCACCCCACGCAAACAAACAAACAAAAAAAACCAAGCACCTCATTTTTCAGTACTAGAATATGCAGTGTGCTTTGTGAACTTTACATCCACATTAACCACACCCTCACCTGCTTTGGTGGTAATAATTTGATTTAAATGATACAATTGTAAATTGCACCTTCTCAAGAGGACCTAAGGGCCAGCTTTTGCAAAAGGTTTCTATATTTAATCTCAACAATCACGAAAGAGTGAAGCTGCTTTGGTAATCTGTTTTATTTGTCTTCATTTTATCATCCTCTTACTATGACTTTGACAGTAAACTAAGGGATTGCAATTGGAAACTGATGCTGCCAAATTTCTCAAATTTCTGTAAGCTGGGTGGTTTCTGTCCCCTTTCTAGTTAATATTCAGCTCCAAAAGCACCTTCAATGTCACATAAATTCTCACTTTTAATTTGGCAAGTAATGCATCAGAAGAGTTTAATTTCATGACAAATAAATTTATTTAGGTAGGTGTATAGTCATAAAAAGTGCCAAAAAATTTGGTAGCTGAATTGGAGTTAAGTAAGAACATCTGAACCATCTACCTCCACTTTGGGCAAATACAAACCTTTTCCATCTTCTTTAAAGAACATTTCTTTGGAAAGCAGATTTATTATAAACTGAGCTTTCCTGTCAAAATGTTGCAGCTCTAATAGAAAAGTTGTATTTGTATAACAGCCCAAGAGATGGCTCTTTTCTTTGTACAGAAGGCAGTATCTGTCCACTCTCAGAGGTACGAAGAACTAAAATTTGTTGTGGTTGAAAGTAGACTTCAGGCTGCAGAATGAAACCAACTTCAGGAACAGAAAACTGACCCATCAGGGGCAATGACAGCATTACAGAATAAACAAACTCACAACTTAAGAAAACAGTACTGTTGCTAAGGAGAAATTTTAAAAATCGATTTGAGATGGAAGAGAGGGATATATGGGTGGGTATTCTAAAGGAGTATCTAGAGAGACAGGCTGAGGATCAAACCAGCAATAGAAAAGGACGTGTGGTATTAACACTGCCTTCATTTAGACCTTGAAATGAGATGTGCCCACATTTAAAAGCCTGAATTCTGTAGATGTCTAAGACAAGGAACACTGAATTCAGCTGGCTGGGTAGTCACCTAAAGCAAGACTAAATATAGCCTTAGGTATCTGCAAAAAAAGGGTGTTTGAGAGAGTCTGGATGTGAGAAGGAAACATTATATCAGGACTAACAGGCTGATGACACAAACTGCTCAATGGTATTTCATTAGTACAATGTTTGCATCTATGGAGGGAAACAGCAGAAGAATAGACTAATTTAAACTGGACAATCAGGAAAGAATTGATTAAAACTGAGGTGATAGAAATGAAAAAAATATGTGCTCAAGAGATTTAAAACAACTGAAATGACAGTTTAGGTGTTGATTTGAGAATTGTTGGGTTTAAGAAAGCCACTTAGCTATATGAAGTGAGAAGGCAGACTCCAGTGTTGCCAGAAACAAGAACAGAGAGAGCATAAAAATTTAGGAGGGTAACATGGAGAATGATATTTGAGTCAAACATCTCATTAAAAGAAGATAATTGGGAGGGGAATGGAAACATAGAGAGGAGTGTGTTTTTCTCTTCAAAGCAAACAAAAAGTTCATACAATATAAAAGGATTAAAACAATGCTGAAGAAAGGCCAAAACTTTAAAGGGAACTTATGTTCCCATATTTATGAGATTGTATCATGAACACAATTTAAGAAGGGCTATTTCCCACTAAAACCCAAAACTTTAAATGATAGTTCTTCAAAATGTTTTCCAGTGCTTTACATTTCCTGTAATGGAAAATGTTATTCTTCATTAAAGGGCAGCTAGACTGTCAGTATTTTCCATCACTGGTTATTTTCTACTAGGTCTATATTATAATTTAACAACATTCTTGATCTTCATTTTCCCATCAGCCCTGAAGAACTATACCAATTTTCCCTTCTATGTTTTAAACAGTATGGAAAAGGCTTCTTTCATCTGTGTGTAATCCAAACCAGGAATACTTGCCAAAACCTCATAGAAGTACAAAAAGGAGAGGTAAGGAACAGACATGACTACTCTGTGCTCTTCTCCCTTCTCAAATCAAACTGACAATAGAAACATCTATTTCTGAAGCTTCCCTGAATATTTCTGTGACCATGATGTATTCTGTTATTGCTCATTAATCCTATTAAACTACCATCTCATAAGCCCTAGTTCATACAGATTCTCCATTGACTTAAGTGCAAAGAGGAGCTTGCTTTTAGAAAGATCCTGCTCCAGTCAGTTTTAAGGAAACTAGAGACAGAATGAGAGATTAAATTTTACAGTGACTCAGACTCCCAGAAATTATAGTATGTGTGCTGCCTCACAAAACCAGTCCTGATGCTTCAACTACATTGTCTGACTTTCCTTTAGCACAAACCATTGCATTTTTCAGTAAACTGCCACATTTTATGACACATCAGCAGCTCAGTCACTGTCCATCATCAGCACAGACATTTCTTTTTCCTTTGTCAAACACAGAAAATGCACAGCACATGAGAACCATGCTGTCAGCCCTATCAGGCTCCACAATATTACAGATGAATGTAATAATTTGGTAAATTATTCTGACTGTGACACTGGCTCCCTGACTTAAGCATCTAGGTCATATCTCAGTTTTGTGAATGAAGCAAAGTAGTAGTTTTGAATCAAGTTCACTACACCATCAACAGAGTTGCCTTTTAAGGGCCTTCAGTGGAAAATTCTACTTGCCTAACTAACTGCTGGAAGATTCAAACAGAAACAGAATAAACGTCAGGAAATGCAAACAAACAAAAAAAACCCCACACAAAAATCTTACATTTCTTCATATTACCTACCTGATCTGGCGAATTCTTTGTGGATCCTGAGAATTTATATGGGTTCAGAAAGTAACTGGGTAAAATCTTAGAATAAAAAGCCCACTGAAGGTCTTTAAGCACAAGAACATTAATGGAGTGTTAGACTATTTCTCAGCTATAGATTGCCAGAGACTGAAAGCGAGTCCTGGAGGGAAGTAACCTTGCACACCCGTTATTATATTCCTTCCTACATATTGCTCAGAATAAAAGAAAGAACTTTGGAAGATGATTTGCTGTCATATAGTAAAGAAACCATTATTTAAGAGAACTTCACCAAATGGTGAAAATTTGCATGTGGGGAAAATGTCTAAATCAACTAATCTGACCCTTTCCCATCCTGTACTGCATTTAGAGTTGGCTGATTTCACAGTGTTCAATTTTCTATTACAGTTCTTTTAAAGCAGCAAACAATCTGGTTTTGGTAATGTTTAGAGACACGTAACTAAAAATACAAGATCCCTTGGTATTTAAATGAGCCTTTTAGGGATACCAGCACCAAGCAGAAGTGTGCCATCTGCTACTCCCTGATCTGCTTTCCTTTTCAGTCTCTGGTCTGCTCACTTGATCTTATTGCTGTCAAATGTGCATAAACAAGTTGTCTAAGTGGGTGCAAGTGAGCACAAGAGGCTATAAAACCATAAGTGACACAATCAGGGAGATGTAATATCAGCTCAGAAGAGAAGGTAAAAAGAGATTCTCACATGTCAATTTTCTTTTCTGTCTTTCATTCATAGTACCTCGTGCCAGTGCCTGAAACAGGAATAGAATTCATCTCCATTGGTTGGATATCTCTTTCACTTCACTCCTAAATTAGCTGAACTGGTTTATATATTTTTCACACAGTTAATTTCAAACATTTCCAAGACTTAGCTAAGTTAGTCACCTATATTTGTGTGTTTGAGTCATTGACATTTAGACAGCTTTTACTTAGGTTCTATGTAGAAAGATGAAAACCAAAAATTAGTATTAGAAAAAAGATACCAGGAACTAAAAAGAGGCTACAGCATGTATTAAGTTACAAGAATCATTCCACAGAGTTTTAGGATTTCTATAAGTTAACATGCATAAAGTGTGCCTGTCCTTTTGTCTTCTAGAGAGTTAACATGATTAAGCTTTTTATCTGGCATGCCTTCCCACTAGAGAATCTGCATGAAATCTCCCTAAATTCTCTTTATGTGTTTCCAAAAAATAATGTGAGCTTTTTTATTGTCTGGAATGTGTTCTCATTTTCTAAGTGCTTTTCAAGGTTGAAACTAAGAGAGGTTTTGTTACAAATACAAATCTCCAGAAATGAACTCAAGTGAGTAGACTGAGGTCCACATACAGCATGTCCTTTTGAAACCTGAGACTTTTCTAACTGATTTCATCCTAAATGCTGCTTTTGAATCCTATAACATGAACTTCTTCCCTTTGGCAAAGTCAAACTGATAAATTATGTCACTGAAATGAAACTCTAGCACATGTAAGCATGGAATTTCTATTACTGACCGCTTTAACTCAAAGGGGATTTTTTCCAGCAAAGCCAGGAACGGATCCACACACTACACGGGAAAGTTGGAGCAGTATATTCTGAATTTTCTTCTGTGAGTGGTTTTGTCTATGCAAATTTGTCATTAAAGGCCAAATGGAGAATTCAAGTAAAAACTGGATAAACTGGCCTTTAGCATATGCAAGCCTCTCCCTGCTCATTGAAGCACTGCCTCTGACACCTGACCATGTGGAAAGCAGGGAAGAAACTGGGAATTCTCACTGCAAAACTGGGATGGATCTTGCTGTCCTGCTGTTAGACACAGTCACTCTCAACCCAGTTGTCCATGATCTCCTCCTACAGATCCAGAGTTAGCTGAGAAGAAATATGTGATTGTACTCCCATCAGCACAGATACACACATGCCCAGCTCACAGCCCAGGGTATTTATTCACTGTTGGCTGTCATAAATATGGGTTTTCAGATAGAGGGGATGTGAAATAGCATTTTGGTTGTGTCCAGACAATAAACTTCCTTGTGGTACCTGGAAACCTTGTAATCAAGGACTGAACCAAAATTCCAAAATCTGTTAGAGGAACAAGGAAAGAAAACTCCCAGCTTGCTGCTAGTATGTTCCTACTGAAGCAAAGTTGAGCACCACAACTACTGGGGGAAGAGAAAAGTTTCAATGAAGAACAGCGCCCTGAGGTCAAACTGAAGCAAATATTCAGCCACCCTCCTAGCAGAGCATTGTCTGAACATGTCCAGTGCTTTTTAATACTAAATATACTATATATTCCAAAAGAATACCCTAAAGCTTAAGTTTATGCATGCAAATGTTTGCTGCACTTTTTATCTTTCATAGTTTTGAAGAACGCCAGCATGGGCTGTATTTCAGTAATGAATTTAGACATAGCTAATCAGTCCATTATGCAGTAAACTTGGCACTTAAAATCCTTAAGTGTGCCAGTCTAATTTTTGCAGTCCGTTTTCCCCTTTAGTGCATTTTTACAATTTCTATTCAAACCAACTCTCCAGATATACAAGTTCCCCAAATGCTAGTTCCAGTTATCAGGCTTTCCACATTTAGGCACTGGAGAAAAAGCTTTGCAAAACAGACCTACATAAAAGAGGGAGAAATAAAACTCTGGGAGTTGCAGAAAATAAGCATTTAAATGGTATGTCTTAGCAACATGTTGGGGTTAAGCACGAAAATATTTTTGGAAACATTCTTTGCTTGGAAATAAAAAGAAATTATCATTTCAATAATATGCAGGGAAGAAAGAGGAAAGTTTATTTCAAATATTCCTTTGGAAGTTAGAAAATGCTATTTTCAAGCTGTTCCTTACCATTCTCTAATGTCCACAGGAGACAGTTTATATGCTGTATTCTAAAATTGTTCTCCCTTGTTTTAGTGACTAGAAATAATTCCTGTAGCATAAAGATGCTAACGTTCTCCATGGATGTGACTTGGTAAGGATGGCAATTTTCTTACAGGCACTGGTGGCATGGTCCATCCAAGAAACAGATGGGTGTAAATGGAACCTAAACAAATGTTTTCTCATGTCTTCATTTGTTTTTTGGAACAAATAGGGTGTACCCATGTTTAGAGGAAAGATCATCACTCAGTTAGTTCAAATACATATTTTTTTAATTCACTCCTCCTAGATGCCAAAAATAACATACAGATGACACTGTGATAAAAATTCAGCTAAAGTGTAAACTCTCAGAAATATGCTGTGTGGGCTTATACACTACATATTCAGCATTATTCTGGTATTTATTGTGGAATAGTGTTACTCTGCTGGAAGCATTGAATGAGAGTATCTCTGTGTCCAAGAACAATTACGAAGAAGGACACAACAAGCTGTTGTACGATTGGGTAATAACTGTAGTTCTGCATTCATGTCTGTGCTTTTTTCTGTATGGGAGCAAGTGTGCTCAGGAGTGTAAGTTCTCAAGGTTGGCTGATGTTTCTTTGTGTTCTCAGGGGAAAGCACTCGCACTCATAAAATGGGCTGGGAGAGAAAATCAGTTACTTTTTCCTCTGTAATCACCACAATTGATCACCCAAATTTTTTATTGCTTCTTTATCAGTTAGATGGCACAGTTAGATCCTACCATAAAGGCTTCCTGTGCCATATGAAGACTCATAATGACTCTATCATGGCCTATATTTCTCAGGACATTTCTCTGATTTGCATTGGGAAGATTTTAATGGAAAGAAACAGTTCTGCAAAAGATCCTCACTGTAATCTAGATTCAGTATACAAAAGCTCATACTATAAAACCTGGAACAAAAAGACAGCATTCTATAATGGTGTTTCACCACTGCAAAATAAGACATAACCAGAAAGTCACTGCACTTACTCTCAGGTGGAACTGGCAAATGTGAAATAAAAGTCTAACTGGAGCACTGAAACCCTGAACTTAAGTCCCCCTGTTTAAATATGCTCTGCTGGAATCAGAGCGAGAATACAGAAAGTTGTAGTCTAATATACTGGTCCAGTAACTTCCATGTTTGTTTTGGCCACTACTTTGCTATGGTAGGTGTCTTCCTTGCCTCATAGCTGAGACAATCTTCTATCATCTGTAAAAGCATGGAGGGCATTCAAAACAGGCAAAAATAAGTGGGTCAAGAAATCTGAGATGTAAGGCAGGTTTTAGACCCAAGTAAAAAGGAAGTTTGGCTGCAGTGCACCACCATAAGGGCATTGAATTTTTAAATTGTAGTACAACTACCACCAACTTATTATTGTCTTGTTTAGACTTTTAAAGTCTAGAAACACTTGTATACACACAGATATACGTCATGAAATATACTATTCCAAAAAAGCCAATACAGTTGAATTTAAGAATCTTCAGAGTCTTAGCATTGCTCAAATGTATATTTCATTAAAGCAGAGTAAGCTGAAAAAAGCTAAGGAGAATCCACTCAAGTTTACAGAGGAGCAAGGTTTTGAGGGCCTGCAAGAGAGGACATGAATTAGCTTGCTCAAAGAGGCAGATCAGGCAGGTCTCCACCAGCAGGGTTTGTGTTTGTGGGCTTTGAAGGCTGCTACAGTTTTTGACCTGCACAGTTTCTACAAGGATCATCTTGTCAACTGCACGTCTCGGGGTTTTATCCCTCCTTGCATTCGTTTCCATGCAGAGAATGGGTCATCTGTTGCACGATTTGGATCTCTTCTGTAAGGAAAGCAGGAGCAGAGTATCTGAGCTTGTTTGCAATACTCTAGTTGATCAACTGTTCTTAATTTCCTCAAATTGTTCCTTTTTCTAGACCCTTTTTCTTTTGTTCTGTAATGAGGCCCACATGTTTCTATTTTTAACTCCTCTAGTCCTCAGGCCCAAAACATGTTTCTGATTGTAGATGTTGCCCTTCTTTGAACTTTTGCCTTCCTGACTCAGCTGCTGAGTATCTGAGCCCTGAAATACACTGGTGCCACCACATCCTGTGAACCAAACTCACTGTTTTTGTGCTTTAACCACCTCAGCACCCATCACAGCCAGCAGGAGGGGACAATGTCCATGGGAGGGTGGATGGGACTGCAGTGATGGAGTTTTCATCTCACCAGTGTTATCACAGGACTGATGCGAGCCAGAGCCTTCTCAGGAAGAACAGAGACTCAGCTGTTTTATGCCCTCTGACTCTTTATATGGTATGCAAGTGGTTTTGCTGTGTGTAGCCATGAAAAATGAATTCTAAACCAAATGGAGCTATTGCAAGATAACTTAGCAAAAAAAGCAGCACCACCTGACAGGAAGGAGGTGATTATACATGGAAAGAGGGAACAGGAGGAGTTGCAGTAGAAGTAAATGAATAAAACAAAAGGAAGGTAAAAAGAAAAAGTGGGAAAGGGTACAATGAGGGAAGTACATGACAGCAGCAGTACAGTGAGCATGGAACAAGCAAAGGGATACTGGGAGGACAAAGGGAAAAGGGGAAAAAAACAATAAAGGAAAATGAGAGAGCAAAAATCAAGGGGAAATGGATGCAGAACAAGTAAAAGAAAATACCCTTCATCTTTCTTTGAAGACAACAAAATGCCTGAGAGATCTCTGGGCTGCTCACAAGGCTGTTCCAACAAGGGTGCTCTCAGGACCTCCACGAGCTCTGGCACCCCTTGGAAATGCAGTCCCAGCCATCACCACAGACAACACATGGCACTGTGCTGGGACACCCAGATCAACAGCAGCTGATTTAGGAACCTGCAAGTTTAGGGTTGTATGGGAAGATGGGAAGGATCCAACTGTGTGATTGTGAGTAGGAAAGCTGAAAGCAAGATGGAAATCAGAAAAGGAAACCCACAAGACAGTGAGTTCAGCCCCAGAAGCTGCACGGCCCCGTGCTCAGCATTACTCACTGGCCTGTGGGTACAGTGCTGAAGTTGAATTTTTGTCTAAGAGGTTATTGGCTGGGGATATTGTCACTCCTGTGAGAAGGCTGTGCATGTGGGGAGTGTGGCCTTGGGCCAGACCACTGTGTCCCATTCTATCCCATTCCATTCCTGCTGCTCATCCAGCTGCTGCGATCTTCCTCGTAAACAAGCTGATTATTTGTTTTGGGTTTTCTTTTTCCTCTCTCACTAGCTTCCAGTTCCCCATTTCTTTCAGCATAACAGGAAGGATATCAGACACTTTTAAGATTTGCATTTTTTTCCAGTTAGCATGGTGTTTTTCCTACTTATTTTTCATAGAAGGAATAAGGAAGAAAATTTTCCAATTGCTTTTTCCTATTTCTTTTCATTAGTCACTATGTCATTGCCTGTCTACAGCTGTCCATTACAGCCTTATTACTTGTCTCCAGCAAAGTACAAATAGTCTCTGTTTACCTGGTTCCTACATAAAACATTTCCAGTAGCCTGAGGGATGTCACATTTCATTGTGGGCACCACACCTGTGTTAGAAAGATTACTAATGAAAGACCACATGAGGAGTCGCTTTTTTCTCTTCTCATGGTGGTGCCCTGTGAGCAATTCCCTCACTGATACTTTTCTGACCAGAGTATTTGTCATGAATACATGACAGAGATAAAAAGAACTCTGATATATTTTTTTCTGACATTTTATTAAAGATTGCCTAGAGCATGTATCTATACATTTAGCATATACTTGAAGAATCTTTTATGGAAAAGTAATTAAATTAAAAAGTAATTAAAACTGTAGAAATCCATTAAAAACAAAGCAAGTAGTGGTGGAGTATTTCAGATTGACACCAGAGGAATATAGTTTCAGAGGGCAGTTGTGAGTCTCTCCGTGGGTTTTGCATTTTCCAAGTACATGGTACACACATTTAGGTCCTATGGGGAAGGAAAACAAGTGGCTGCTTAAGGTAAGCTGCAAGGCATTTTTTTTTAAAAATTGTTTAAAAGGACAAAATTTTGTTTAATATGGCATCATTTCCATGTTTCCTTTTCCTATGTCAAGATCTGATCATATTGAACAGGTGTAGCAAGCTGACTAGAGAGGACAAGACCTTTGCATCCTGCCTCTAAATCATGATGCAGCATTGCCATGTCATGAAACCTAAAACACCACTGAGGAGCTTAAATTGAATTAAAGAGGTAGCAAATTTTTGTAAAAATTATAGAAATGTTCAGAAGCCACTCTGTCACCATTGATGGCTTCTGACGAATTCAAAGAGGATATTAACTAGGGAAAAAAGATTTTCAAAGAGACAAATGGATAATAGTTGTATAAATTACAGTGTATTTCAGTGATTGTTTTGTCCCTTCAAAAATCATCCTGACTGGATTCAGGAAAAGTACTATATTTTTTAAAAAATGCCCAAATTCTTTTGTCAAGGCATGATTTTCTCTGAGAATACACAGATTATTTTTTTATATTTACCCTCATCAAGTCCCTGTGAGGTAGGAAAAATCCAATGCAAAAAGACGCCATTTCTCTGTCTATAAATCCAAGCTGGAAAAATGAGAGTAATAATACATCTGTGGAATTCCATGCAGAGAGTGATAAAAGGAGATGGTAGTGCAGTGTTTTGCTCAGACTATCATACCCTCCCACCCCAAGAAAAAGGTAGTTGCTTAGAAGTTTAAAACCTGCCTTTTTTTCTGAATCTTAGGCATAGTTCTCTATTCACTTTTCCTGATAATAAGCTTACTCTAACATGCTGAGGAAATGGGCCTATATATGAAATCCTAAATGCAACCCGCACCAACGTATCACTGATTGTGAAAGAAGGAAAGAATAGAGTATAAGATTCTAAGTGCAGAAAAACTAGCAAGATAAAAATGTCGTTTAAAACTCTTCCCTTTCTATTTAAAGAGGTATTATGGAGAAGACAGAATTAAACTCTTCTCAAGGTGCATAGTGAAAGGGTAGCAGACAATATCTGTGACTTGCAATGAAGACAGTCTTAGGTGGACCTAAGAAAAGACTGTTCCATTATGAGAGTGGCCAAGCACTGGCATAGGCGCCCACAGAGGCTGTAAAGTCTCTATCCTCAGAGATTTCCAAAATTCAACTGGACAAAAGCCTGCTTGAGCCTGTAATTAGACTGGAGTTTGGACTACAGAGCCTCCAGAGGTCCCTTCCAACCCATTCTTTTCTATGGTTTTGTGATTCTGGAATATCTCACTAAAATCAGTTCTTGAAGCACTCAAAGTAGAAGTAGGTCCAGGTTAATTCTCAAACAGCCCACTGGCTGTGCTTTCCTTACACTCCAGCAGTGCCATGTAATGGAGGGAGGGCAAGAAATGTTCATATTTCCCTGCCAGCAGCTGGCATTGTGAAAGTGAATGGTTACTTCAGTTTGCTTAAATAAGATGTTGGCATGTGCAATTGCCCACTTCTAAAAACAGATGTATTTTGTGGGCACAATTTAACATCCAGCTTTATTCCACAGCTGTGTAAAATGTTCTCATGGTCATGCTGTCACTGAAAAAACCTTTAATGCTGGCAGTGTGATGCTGGAATACAGCGTGGCTACCACAGAGGGACAGAGTCCTTCCTCACCCAGTTCAGGGGGAGCTGCTTTCCAGTGACAGTTGTGCTCTGCAGGGGCCCTCATTTTTCCATCTCAGCTCACTGGGACTACTGAGCATTTGCTTCACAGATGGCCTGCACATGCATGACAAATCTAATGTATTCTGGGCATACTGTGCACATGCATCAGCCATTTGTCCTGGACTTCTGGGTGTCAGGCAGCCTGGTTTAGCTATTGCCCCAGCTGGCCTGCCGGCCATCTGGAAACTCCCTGACACACAGCCAGACTCTTTTCCCTCTTTTCCTCACCCTCTCCTTCTCCCCTCTTCACTCTCTCTTGGTTAGCTGTGTGTTGAGGAACCTTTGGAGGAGTGAGCTCTTCAGTTCCAGAGCACGAATAGCCCACGATCTTGGCACACTCTAGAGCCAGACAAGGTTAGGGAAACAACTCCATCCACCATTTCCATCAAGGCACAGCTGTATAAAGACTGGGCAAAAGTTGCTTCTGCACTGCTGCTTAAAAATAAGCAGCAGACTGTTAGAGCAAATGTTTGTGGTTTTTGTTTGAGGCAAGAGTGGTGTGGCTCCACCACCCGTGAATGTCTGTTCCTTGAAGAGAGGTGTTTTTCCAAAGGTGGCTGCTTATCTCTAGCAAATTGGTATGGGTAAAGAGCCCATTTTAAATTCAGCTTTACTTACAGCAAATGATCCTAATCACGTAGTCTCATGGGCATTCTCTGATCTTTTTCCTCTAAGTTTGGATCTCTGCAGTTCTTGATCCTCAGGCTAACAGTGTTACTTTATGATTACGTTATTTAATGTAAAGTTTTGATGACCAAAGAAAGATTCATTATCAAATGAAGGTCTATGCTGTCTTCTGTCAGCATGTACCCTGGCAAAGATCCCAGAGTCAACGTGAACTTTGTGCAATTACATTCAAAAGCGGCTAAATCCAAACATGTGGTGCCTTCTCAGCTTTTCTGTTCAGAGGAAGGCACAGAGAGAGGAGTTAAATTTCAAGTCCCAAAATTATAGGATAAACAAAGCAGGCGTCCTTTGATTGACTGTTCCATTTCTGGGGTCTTCTAGCAGCACACGTAATTTACAGTGTCCTCTGAATCTGTCAATGGAAAACTGGCATGTCTGCCATCCACACTTGTGCATCTGTTATTCAATTTCTTTTTTTCATTAGGAATTTGGAATAAATATGTACCTAAGAGAAGAAGAAAGAAAAATTAATTACCAAGTCCTGACTGTTACTTGGAAACTTTTGCACATGTAACTAGAGAGAATATTACAAAATGAACATGGGTTGTTTTACAGATTTCAAAAGTGAAGAAAGCACTTGAGTCACCACCAAGAAAAGAAAAACAACCCAAGAGGAAATAATCACCTAGAACTGATGAGGGTCCAGACACCTGCCTTTAATTGAGTGCCTAAAGAAAACAGTACATGGCCACCCTTTAATTTATAATGAGTTCTGACTTGCTTTGACACTAGCTATGTGAACAGCCACATGTGCTGTTAGTTGATGGTAAAAAGGAAATTCTTATGCTGGAGTAAGTTATGTATCTGTGCAGACCTGAAGCATGGTCCAAAATATGAAAATTAATAAAATCCTGTCTGGCTGAAAAAAATGTGAAAATGTGTATTACAGGATACACTGGATGGGTACACTATTGATTCAAAGGTAACAGCATAAGTACCTTTGTCACAAAGCTGTTCATTCTGCTTTTCTTCTCCTTTCTGAAGTTAATAGTGATTTGATCTAATCTGCTTAGACTTGAAGTGAACATGGACACAAGAAGAGACAAGGTCAACTTTATCCCTGATTTTTTTATATTTTTTTAACTCAGGCTGCCTTTTTTATTGTTTCTTATCATTGTATTTCTTGACACTTACTCCTGAAGAGTTTATCCTAAATACATCATGGCCAATATTCTATCCCACTTTGCATTCCTACCTCCTTGTCACTGTTAGAAATATTACTGCCCTTCTCCTGAATCAGAAAAAAACATCATCTGTGACTGCTTTCTCCATTACCACACACAACCAGCTCCTCTCTGATCTCCTCTCAAATTATTTCCAAGACTTTGTTCCACTACTTAAACTGCTTTTCTTTCTCTTCCCTTATCTCTCCCCATCACAGCTTTCCCTCTTCTTCTTGAATGCACAAGTTCACACTTGCTTTCTGCCAGAATCATCTTCATAGCTGCTTACTCTGCCGGTCAAACCTGCCTCCTCAGGCCCTTTATTGCCTTCCTCTTCACTACCTAATATGTGTAAGCCCTTACTGAAAGTCAGGAAGTCCTGACCTACTCCCATGGATTTTCCCACTGCCAGCTGTGTGATCTGCCCTTTCAGATACCTCTTGTGCCAGCTCACTTGTTGCCATTAATGTTGTTCTCCTACACAAGGAATAATGTTTTTATACTACTGTACAAAAGCCATGGTTTTGTCCTTCTCTGGAAAGACTAAATAGTAGCTTGATGAATACTACAAGAATCTGGACTATTAATTAAATAATGTGCTACTCTTTGAAGAGTACACTACTTTTTAAATCAGTGCCATCACTTAATTCAGAAAGTGAATTCATATCAACTAATTCACATCGATACCATTACTTCACTCATAGGCCTTTTCCTGTCCTCTCTTCTGCCATTGCTACAATACACCTTTGGCACATTGATCTACAAAATACTTTTCTTTTACTCTGCTGTTGTAGTTATTGTGCAGTTTGTGCTACAGATAATTCAAGATACAGAAGAGAGATGTAATACCTGAGAGAGAAAACCATGGCTCAGAGAGGAATCTTACCACAGAATCATAGAGTCACAGAAAGGTTGGGGGTGGAAGGTACCTTAAAGATCGACTAGTTCCAACCCTTCTGTCATGGACAGGGATACCTTCCACTAGACCGAGTTGCTCAGAGCTCCATCCAACCTGGTCTTGAACACTTTAGGCAAGGTATGGATTTATTTCCTTTGTAGTTTATTTTGTAAATCCAAAATCCCTGAAAGACTACAAACTTTGTTTTGATACAAGAATTCTTAACTCAACAATTATGTCATTTTATCATGCTTCATGCTTACAGCCTTGTGTTCAATTGCTTTGGACTTACTTCAAGGAACAACTAATGTCAGCTGTTCATTTTAGCCACACATAAGGAAAGGTTTTGGATAAATGCCATCATGACATTTCTGGTCTAAAGCTGCTCTTCCTTTAAATCGGAGTCCATCAGATCATAGTAGGATGGGACCAGGATAAGGAACAAAAAGTAGCCCTAGTTATGTGTAATTTTAGATTTATAAAAGTCACCAAATTACTCACTAGCATGTTGATGTTGTTAACAAATAAAGCCTTCAGCCTTTCAATTATATCTGTTTGGGAATATCCCTAGGATTGTACAAAGTTGCACTGGAGCTGCAGAAGTTATTCTTGGTGTTTGTTTGGGTGTAAATTAAAGCACAGTTCATTTGAGGCTAAGGTTTGAATGCATTTTCATACAAAGTGAGGAATATGATCTTAGGTTTTTGGAGTGCTTTGTATTTGCAAGCTGCTCTCATAAGGGTAATTAGTTTGCAAGAGATCTCCAGTGTGCTTGATATGGGAGACAAAAACAGATCTTTCATCATGCTCATTATACAAGAGTAATCTTTATATCAAGTACCAACTGATAAATGTTAATAGCTATGATAAAACACAGCATAATGAGAAGTGTCTTCCAGCAAACTACAGCAAAGCAAACAAAGTAATTGACTTAAAAGGCCTATTCCAAATCCTTTCATTACACTTTTACAAAGCAACATCATTGCAAGTTGGATTTTGCAGTAAGTGTACGGTGCAGGAGGCCTTGAACAGGAGGAAAATTGCTGCTAGATGAAGACTGCCTAATCTTTCAGAACTTCCCAGCCATGAGCAGAGGTATCATTTTACAATGACTATTGAATGAGAACAAATGAAAGGCTTTTAGATAGACCTCTGTGTAGCAGGATGCCAGACACTATTTTCTTCTCATCTTACAGCATTAAAACATGATGTAAAACAAGATGTAAATGATCTTGAATTTTCTGAGCATACTAGAAGGTAATTTTGTTTAAAGACAAAGCAATGTTTTAACAACAAAGGATATATTCTTAAGAGTTGCGTGCAAGTTTGCTCCAACTAAAAGATAGAAAAAATATTTTTATGTTATCTTTAGTTTGGTTCTTTGTTTGACTCTTTTGAAAGGAAACATCAGTTTCTTCTGTTGCTGCTTTATCATCTAGAGAAGGGTCTCCAATGACTTCTTCTAAGAGTAAAATTGAATAGAAATGTTTGTAGGTTCCAGAGTAAGAATGGACTTATAAATAAGAAAGCTTGTAGGTAAGCCTACAATTACAAAGTTTTCCCATTTTTCTTCCATTAGACAGTCATGAAAAAGGAAAATACTTTAAAAAAGCTCTATTCCATGGCAAAAGGGGTTTGGGACAGATGGGTTTCAATGATTCAAAGTCCAACAAAGTGAACTCAACTGAGAGACTGCTGCTGCAAAATTATTGTTCTAATTTACTTTAGATTAATTTCACATTTCACTTTTTAATTTATTTTTAACTATAAGATATATTTTAAATCAAAATAAACACAGTCCCATAAAATTACTATGATTTTTTTCTTTTTTCTTTTTTTTTTTTTAATTGCCAATTGGTTCTATCTCAATGTCAATAGAGGTTACCATTGTTTATTCTGGATATCCTTAAAACAGAATGCACAGGTATAAAGCAAAGGAATGCACTTTTCTCCAGCTTCAGCAGTGATGAGCTTTGTTATACCAGATTCTTTTGTTAATATTGTTCCCTTCTCTGTTATTATTTGTGACAGAAACATTGTATGGTCTAGATGATTTCCCAGAGAGAACATTTCTCCACCTTCCATCTATTGCAAAAGAGGTATCAATACACAGAAGGAGAAATATATAATACTGAAAGACCCCTAAACTCAGACTTCTCAGCAGAAGAATTATAGTAATAACAGCAAGGAGTGCTAAGACACCTTCTTCCTCTGTCCCAGGTTTCTCCAGCACCTGCATTTCAGTTATTGCGTGTCTGACCTCTCCATTAGTTTCCTTGGATACTCTGGCCACACATATGTACCTATCCAGTCACTGAGGGCATTGTTATCCCTGACTCTCCCTGTCTGACCCCCTGGGGCTCCCACCCTCCTGCCCATGGCCCAGGACGGTGTCCCAGCCATGACACAACAAGGCAGCTCTCCAGCTCCCCACAGCCCTGCCCTGCCCAGCCATGGGTCCTGCTGAGCTGGGCTCATGCTCAGGACCACATTCCAGCCCGTTCCAACGTCATGGCCCTGCCCATCAGCCTCTGGACCTGATCCTGGCCCTGACCACTGGGGCTGACTTCCCAACTTGACCCCCAGACCTGCCTCATCACCATGATATTATTGCCTTGTGGTCTCAACTCCTGGTTGGGTCTGGGCACCACCCTCAGCTCCCCTCTCTCAGGGAGCAGCCCTCTCTTGCTGCTCCTTGGCAGGGGTTTCCTCTTCGTTAGGAGCATAAATATCCTCTTTCCCCGTGCTGAATCTCCACCTTCCTGAGCTGAAGCACCCACACAGTGACTCACCAGCGGCAGGGCCATAGCTGGGGCATGGCAGGAGCAGGGAGTAGAGCCGGGCAAGTGCAAGGCTATGTGTACACCCCTGTCAGTGCCAGCCAGAGGTCCTTAATGCCCACATATTGCAAAGCAGGTCAAGAGACCCTTCCAAATTAAATCCCACAGGCTTTGAGAGGTCGGAAGTTAGAGAGTCTTACAGAATCATAGAATCATTAAGGTTGGAAAAGACTCTAACACTATCAAGTCCAACCAATAACATATCACTGCCAGTTCCAACTCTAAAACATGCCTTGAAGCACCACATCTACACATTCATGGAACATTTTCCATCACTGCCATGGGCAACTTGTTCCAGTGCCTGACCACCCTTTCAGTGAAGACATTTTTCTTCATATCCAATCTAAACTTCCTCCAGTGCAACTTGAGGCCATTTTCTCTCATCCTGTCACTTGCTACTTGGGAGAAAGAGAACAACACCTACCTCGACACACCCTCCTATCAGGTGGTTGTAGAGAGCAATGAAGTTTCCATTCAGTCTTACTTTTTCCAGACTAAACAAACCCTGCTCACTCAGTTGCTCCTCTTAAGATTTTAATCCAGGCAAACCTTCAAGGAACATGATACTGGGGGATTTAATGTTGTTTTATGAAAGACTCAGGGAGTCACTGCAAGTTATGCCCTTTAATGCCTAATAACATGTTTTCCTCAAATGAACCTGTAAACTGACAGAAAGTCCCCAACTACTAAAACATAACCAAAAAAATCAAAAAAAAAACAACCCCAAAAACCCAGCAACTACAATTTGCAGGGACTAGGTAATGAATTGCACAGTCCCACAGGATTTTGCTTCCTCAGAATATGACAGTGCTGCTCCTGACCAAAAAGCCAGGAAGAAAATGGGACCTTTCTTCGGAAACTGATGCAGTCACCTTGACGCTGTGACCCAGATTGTTCTTCTGCAGGGAAGAGGGCTGTGATGGGTGACTAGAGCTGCCAGACTGCCTACCTCTGCACCATGTGGTCTGTTGGACACCTTAACTTGCACTTTGGATGAAAGCAGCTGTAAAAAATTATATTTGCAGGGAAAAAAAGAAAATCAAGACAGCTGAAACACACTTCCAAGCATTGCCAGGTTTTCCACTTTAACTGAGATGATTGCCTCACCAACTGCTATTATCCCAGATTTCTGCTTGGAATATGTACCTTAGTCAGTGTTAAAGACCATTCTTGTTAATTACATGTAGAAAGCCTAAAGCTTCAGCTTTTGAGAAACAGATGAATATTGCACGTAATTGAAACAAAATATCTATTCAGAGCATAGCTAAATGAAACTCAGGGAAAAGGGATACATCAACACTGAACTGCTCCACGCCAACAGAGTGTCACTGTTTTCACGATTATAGGGTGGCAGACTTGAGCTTGTCTGCTTGATCTAATTTGCAGACAGTAACTTTTTCTTTATAATTATTTTACATGAAGTGTGTGTCAAATAACTGAGGGATGCAGCAGCAAGGTGGCATGATGCCCGGCAAAGATGTGAGTAACAGAGCTTTAAAACAGCTTGCTAAGTAAGGTCTCCCAAACCTTTAATGAATTTGTTAAATGTTATAGAGACGTACTTCTAAGCCTCTGTCAATGATGAAGGCAAGTGAACCATGTGTAAGGAGTAAGGTCATGTAGATCTAATTTAACTGTTTTAAAGTGGTCAGAAATATGAATCAGGAGTTGCAAGAGCAGTAAGACAGCAATGCTTTCCAGCCCACTGTGTTTGTGAGATCCCACCCCTACACCAAGCATATTTTTGCCAGTGCTCTCAACCCATTCATGGAAAGCAGCACAACCAAAATTAAAAATCATTTTTGCTATAGAAAAGCTGACAATACTTCACTGAAAAGCAAGGCAACTCTGATAACTTTATTTCTTCTTGGAGTCAGGCAGCATCTAATAGGGCAGGTTGGCAATTTGAGAAATGAATTTTAGTGGCAGTAATTTTTTTTAACTGTTATCACTGTTCCCAATGCAGTTTCACACACATTTTAACAGAAGATAGATTGTGCTCCTTATTTAGTTTGGTTTATGATTAATTTTAAATAGATTTTTGGTCCCTACTTCATTTTCTCACTGAGAGGTTTTTTTAATAATCCTCATCTTCCCTGCAACTGAAAACACTCTCAAGATTATTAGATTACCATCAAGTGACCCTTCTTTGTCACGGCCACCTGCCTGATAAAACAGTTTCTTGCTACAAGCCCTGGTAGGAAGGCACACGTTACAAAGCAAGGGGCTTACTGGGCCTCATTGGCTAACCCTCTGCAGTTTCCATAAAGCCTATAAATCGTCCAGGTTTTCAGTGTTACTAATTCTGACGGCTCTTGCTGCCCTCCAGAAGGCACTAATCCAAGATCTAACCAAACAGCAGGGGTTCTCAAGCTTGAAACACAAAGCGACTCCTTTTGAGAGCTAGACTAGCTGTACAGAAAATACCTTCTATTCCTGCAAAGGTACAAAAGCTAACACTTGTTCAGTTACATCACTTATCTCAAATAATTTAAATCAGACAAGAAAGTACAGTAAATGATGAAGGTTTTAGTAACCAAGAACCATTACTAATGTTTCTAATTTTTCTTCATTAAAAAAAATTCTTTCAGGTTTTTAAAGGCCAGTTTATGTTTTGCTTACTTTCCAGTTTCCTAAGCATCCTTTATACTTCCGTAACAGAGGTAGTGAATACAAAGACAAAAGTGGATGCTACCAACTCAAGACTGCTGAAAATTGTTCTCCATGTACTTGAAAGAATCAAATTAGTATCAGAGGTGATGCTTCATTAGACGTACTTTCACTCCCACAGTCACTTATTTGCACTTTACTAATAGGCAATAAAACCTGGAATGTATACAGAACATAAAGTTTTAGTAAAAGCTTCCATAACACATTCAGGCTTTCCTAAAAATCACATTCTAACACACAGTTTTTCAAAGTTTTGAGCTATACAAAGTCATGTTTAATCAGGATAGCACTAGTAGTTTGAGTTGCAAAGACTTGTGGGGTTTTTTGAATGTTTAATATTGTAACTTTTGCAATTTTTCTTTTGTAAACTTTTCTTTTTTCATGTCTCCAAAACCCATGTATATCCTGAAACACCAAGGGTAAACAAAGAAAATTTTCCATATAATTATATTTATATATTTATATTATTATTTATACAATTTATAACCACAGAGGTAAGCTGAAAAACACAGTAAGAATGTCATACACTAGAAAAAAAGCCAAGAAATTAGAAGAAGATTGAGAATCACCTTTTATAAATATGATTTCAAAGGAGGTGAGACATCAACATGGTTTACCTATTCACTTTTTAGAGTAATTCTTTACAGCCTGTGAAGTTGAAAAACTAGTCCTTATCTCATTAAGCCTATCAGGAGTGGCATCAGTGTAAGTTTAATCAGAAACATGCCTTCTGGAATGGGAGTGCTGCATTTCACTACTGAGTCAGTTGTCAAACACAGGTGTTTAGGGACATCTGAGATGCCCCAGGGATCCCACCTGGCCTCTAACTGCTGATCCAGGAGGACACAATCTTCCCACAGGATCTTTGTCAGTGCTGCCAGTGCGTTTCCAGTGTCATAACGTGCTTGTGCTTAGGCAACTAAACCCTAACTTGGACTGTCTGTGCACAGATCCAGGCCTTCACAGCTGCTATTGTGATCAGCAACCAAGACTGGGGTTGCCTTTAGCTCTTCTAATTTTTGAGCCTTGAAGCTTTCTCTTTGCAGATCACCTGCCTGTTCAGCTACAGGTAAAAAGAACTCAGTGATTTTGAATGATGAAAAGAATTAATAGATCTTTAAAATGAAGAAATGTGTGAGCCAACAAAAGATTTTTAAAGTGTGCTCTGTGCTGCATATATCCTTATTTGTGAAGGCCTGTATGAGGGAAAAAACATGCAATTATTTTCCTATTGGTGAGAAAGGCAGCTTTTTAAGAGACAACTCCCTATTCTTAAATAAAATTTGGAAAACCACTGCTAATTTGTCTTTGAAAGAAAAAAACAAATCCATTTTATTGACATTTCTGAAAGCTTTTCATGAACTTCTCTAGGAAAGCACAGAGATGCAACGGCACAATGACTACAAATACTCAGGAACTGAGACAGGTACTCCTGAAGTCCTATTTTGAATGTCATTAATTAATGTGTTTGAATTAAACAGCTATGTGCATATAGCTTCCAAATGTTTTATTTTCCAGGTTTACACAGTTTTCTGGGGATCCACTACTCTGTTGGAAAAGAAATCTTGGAAGGAGGAGTTCTGTATGATCTTGTTTCACTGAGCTAGTAAACCTCACTGGGACAGTGGCTAATTTTGGCCACTCTCTATCACAAGGAGGTTTACAATGACATCATATCTTTACTTCACTGGTGAATAGTGTAATTGCACAGAAATCCTCAGGAGAAAAAGAAGTAAAACACAAGGAATAACATGACAAGAACATTTGGAGCTGGAGGGGATAATGAGAGGAAAGGCTTCCAAAAGATAGAGCTGTAAAGGCAGAGAAATTACTCAAACTTTAGGCTGCTCTGGAAGGCATAAAGTAGAGCAAAGCCTCTCTCTCAGTCATTACATGGCTGGTGCCACAGAACTGTGTCGAGCAAATGTGGTAATGAATTGAATGCATGGATAATAGTAAAATGCACCTGTTGGCAAGTACTTTAGTTATGACTATGAAAATGCTTTACAGGGTAATAACTGTTTAGTAGCAACCTTAAAATAAAAATAATGGGGGTTTAATAATAGTAATCATGTCATTCTTATTAAAGGTTTTAACATGTTTTAAATTGAAAGTTTAAACTCCCCAGCAGCGAAGAAATTATTTGGCAAATTCTTCAAATATGTGTTTAATGCTTTCTAGCTACTTTATATTGCTTTGACTCTGTAAGGGAAGATAGTGCTCAGTGCCCTACATGTACGTTGTATGCAACAGAGTGGTTTTACCTTGGTCTAAGTTTAGGCCAGATTGCTGGACAGAGCACTCCCATCTCATCTGTATCTGACAGAAAGACATTTTGTTGATCTGTGTTGTCTCCACCAGAAGCTGGAATGCGTTTGGTGTACAGCTGGAACAGATCACCTGCCTTACATATCTCTGAAATGAAACCTGTTCACAGACACCAAAACTGCCCTGGGAGCAGAAGTGAAGTGCAGCAAGTGGGGACAAGCAGGGGAGGTGGCTTCGAAGCCGTGCTCTGAACTGAAACAGGGATGTAGAAACACCTTTGCTCCTTTTCTTTGCTAATTAGCTCAAAGTTTGAGCGTGGCCCAGTTCAGTTTACAAATGATCTGCAGAAAGAGACATGCTTGGACAATGTTCTCAGGCACATGGTGGGATTCTTGGGGCAGTCCTGTGCAGGGCCAGGAGCTGGACTCAATGACCACTGTAGGCCCCTTCCAACTCAGGAGATTCTGTGATTCCGTGACACTGTTGACAATTTAGAATAGTTTAATAATGTAAGGTGCTTAGGACAATGCTTGTGTCTTGTTGCCTTGTGAGACGAGCAGGATAGGATGGAGCTCCAGTCTCCCACTGCTAAGGAGTACAAACAAGCCAAGGAGCCTGCTGTGGAAATAAAGGTGTGATGGCAAACCAAGAGATGAGATCGTCAGGTGATGGACACTGTTAGAGGGGCTGGGTGAGAAGCTGGCATGTGGCAAAGCCATTCTTTCTGGACTGATTCTGGTTCTCATGTATTCATCCTTAGTTTTCCCTTCCTCTTTCCACTGCAAGTGAGAGCAATTAATATGGAACAGATATAAGCAGGGAAGGAGACAAAACTTTCACTCTCTGTTGAAAACTACTGATGTTCACAAGAAGCTTTCAATTGAAAATGCTAAGTTCTCATTATAAAATCAAATTTATGCTTTGAAAAAGAAATAAAAATGAGATGCTGGCAGCCATAAAGAAAACATAGACAGTTTAAACCAGTGGAAACCATGAAAAAGTTAGTTCTCAGATGAAAGTATTTGCATTTTTTAAAGAAATTTTTGTTATTCTTTTAAAAGGAAAGCACATGTTCACAGGGTTTGGGTGTTTTCTGTGAAAACTCACAACTTTATGAAAGGATGGAGGTGTGGGAAACCAAAAACAAAAAGATGCGCTAGTAAATCTTGAGAAATTTCTCAGTGACCAATGTAAATGTTATTTTATACAGTTTAGTGACTACACTAGATGATTTTGAGATATTTTCCACCACAAAAAAAAAGCTTAAGGAAGTAATTCTGAGTTGGATTAAATATCAGACCTTATTCTTCAGTCTTGAACAATCTCATGCAAGGGCAACAGATTTGTGTGCAACCCACTGAAATAACTGGAAATTTGGAGGGTAAAGTTGAGCAAGAGACATACTTATGTCTGTTTCCATTTAAATTTAGAGATGTTGTTCTGTGCTTGTTCTTACCCAGTACTGTAATGCTGAGAGGTTCTCCTGTCCACAGATGTCAGAAGTTACTTGATATATTGAGATATTTGTGACGTTCATCTTTAATGAGTTGGATTCCAGCACTCTCCCAGTATTTCAAGCAGTGTCAGGGCTGTGCAGGTACTGCTGTCTCAGCAGATGTCAGGAAGTCATGTGTTTGGCAGGTACCATATGGAGATTCCCAAAAGAGGTGAGCAACTTTATTGCCTTCCAGGAGTTTCAGGTCACCGAGGACCAGGAAAAACTGAACCTTTTAGCAGATTTAATAATGATTTTTTTTTCTTTTAAAAATTATTGGGCCAAAAGAAGTAGCAACACATGTGCTGGCTCCAATATTTCCATTTCAATCCAGCTGAGCTTCTGAGGATGTTAAGAGCATGGCCTCTTTTGGACTCTGGAATTAAAAAGAGTGAATAAAGCTTCCTTTTATTAGAGGAAAGAAGCATTCTTTTGAAACTGTCTCAAATATCTTACTTGGCTGCTGGCACATTTTTGAAAAGACAGGTGAGAAGTGAAGCACATTCCTTCCATTATGCCTTTTGCCACAGTGTCCAGCTTTATCATCTGGGCAATAACATGTCTTTGAAAAAAAAAAAAAAGCTCAAATGCCATTACAGCTTTGACTTAAATCAAGACAGAAAAAAAAAAAAGTATTTTAACTGTCTTGCCTTAAAACTTTATCTCTGCTTCACTTTGGTAGAACTAGAACAGTATTAAAGGAAAGCAGCAGATCTTTTATCTCTGTACATGGCCTGAGTTTTTCTTAGAGCATGGGAGGATTCTTAACACACCACAATTTCAGTACAAAATGGTGAGAGATGGAATAATTCATGGGGTCAGTTGAAGGTTGTTTCAACTGTAAATAACTGCATTAAATTTCTGAGTTATGTTCAACTGGGTTTTACACATCAGAGAACCTATCTCCTCTTATTATTAAAAAGTATGAGATGGGTACATGTGGAAAAACACTGCATTGGAACATGCCTTGGAACAGTCTCAGCATATAGTACTCCTCCTTTTTTTGTTTACATCAATAGCCTAGATCAAGTGTTCAGGTACTGCAATAGCAGATGGTTCCTGAGATGGCAGTGAATAACTGTGCTGAAAGCACAGTGCATTGCTATTGTAACCACTGCATACACCTGATTTTCTTTTCATACCTTTTCAGGATGATTTTCTTTTCATACATTCAACTGATATTTTTTCTTCAACAGTTATACCTAGTTTTTGATCATGGCATAAATGAGCACAGTCTCTGTATGAAATCTCTTGAGCACAAAATGCATTAAGGAGTTAAGCATGTCTTTTGAGGAGGCTTATGGCCATACAAAATTCACCACAGTACTGAGACAGAAGCAGCTTTTAAGAGCATTAAGATCACTCCTACTATTCTAGTTCACGTGTTTTAGGGTGTGATTTTTTTTACAGTTTGCAAGGTTTCACTGCCACATACAAGTATTTTCATAGCCCTGTGCATGTTTCAGTTACCTTTTTTGTGGTTCTCATGCTGTTTATGGTGCTCAGTGCCACAGCAGGGATTAATTAGTTCTTCAGGAAAGTGTTCATGTAACGGGAGAAGATGCAGGATTCTTATATGCTGGATGAACAATACTTACATTTCATGCCAGCTGTTCCTCAGGCTTTGCAAAAAACTTATACCCATCTTAAACCCCACTTAAGCCCTACTTTGATTTTTTTGCCTACGTCTCCAACTGATGAAAATTGACAGCGACATCTCTGAACGATATCTGAGGAGCTGGTCATTTAATCTGAGAAAATGCTAATACCTGTATAAGGAACTGCCTTTTTAAGAGTTTGGGATAAAAATGTAATAACCTTTGGACACTGAAGTTGAGAACTGTTGTTATTTCAGGGGTTTTTTTCAGCAGCCTTGTTGAAGGAAATGTTCTTCTTCCCTCTTACTTTTACTAGTCCTCCCTCCACTTAATTTTGCTGTTCTCCTGCTTGTTACAGGTCCCTTCCACAGACAGTAAGTTCCTGACTGTATTCTTCTTAATTGCCACCACATAGCACCTTAAGACTTATCCAGAAAAAGTTTCTTCTCAAATGAAAAATTGTTCTGTTGTGTGGAGTATCTGCTACTTTTATAGACCTACCCTTGAGATTTGTTCCTGCGTTGCTTGCAAAACCCAAATCTTGAACTGGAAAAACTCCTGTCTGTACCTGACAACAAAGTCAACAGGAAAAAAGTTGGATTTGTGATTATAGCTTTTATAGCAAAATCCAGCTACTAAGTGGCAGTAGCCTATATTTTTCATTTTCAAGACAAATATGAACAGTTGTAGGTGTGCCAAGCCCATGCTGTCTTTTCATAACCCCTCCTCTCCCATCCACATTAGTGGTAGATGAAACCAGGGGAATGAGAAGGTTATGGGAGGTTGTGGCTATTAGGTTGTTTTCATTTGACTGAAGTTTCATTTACATTTACATTTATTCAGAAAAGCAATTAGACTCGTATGCAGGGCCTGTCTTCTCTTGAATCAGAAGTTTAAATATGTAATGTTCTTTTAGTCTGTAAGTAGCTATGTCTCCTCTAACAAAAGTTTACTAAAGTTCTTTGAGTCATTTTTGAGTAGCAGACCTTGGGTCTATAGGATTTCTCCTGATTGTTGAGAGATATTCTTGGTATAGTGTAATAATACCTCCAAGAATTTTTAAACCTCTACCTCCTTATATGTGCCAACAAATAGCTTGTGCACAAAAGCCCTTTGGCACATGTGAACTTGTAATGAAGTAGGGAGTTTGAATTCCTGACTTCCAGTCATGCCTGCATATGCATCTGTGTTCATTCTGTCCATGGACAATGCAGAGAAAACATGGAAAAAAACAACATAAAAAGAGAAAATTGTCCCTGACAGATTCAATTTAAGGTATGAAGCAATAAGAACAAACAGCAGGTCTACATTAGTTAGCCAGCAGTTATTCTTGCCATTATAATAATTTAAAATAAAGAGTGACAATAAGATACGGTAGAGATAGAAGTGACTTCTGTGTGGTTGAAGAAGCTTCATGTAGATATTTTTCATGAATGCATTGTTTGAACTTCTGCCTCAGAATCACAGAATCACAGAATGGTTTTGGGTTGGAAGGGAGTTCCAACCCCCTGTCATGGGCAGGGACACCTTTCACTAGACCAGGTTGATCCAAGCCCTATCCAGCCTGGCCTTGAACACTTCCAGGGTTGAGGCATCCACAGCTTCTCTGGGTAATCTGTGCCAGTTCTTTACCACCCTCACAAAGAAGTTCTTCCTGATATCAACTCCAAACCTACTCTCTTTAGTTTGAAGCCATTTCTCCTTGTTCTGTCACCACAGATCCTTGTAAATAGCCTCTCTCCATCTTTCCTGTAGGCTACATTCAGGTACTGAAAGGCCACAATTAGGTCACCCTGAGGCCTTTTCTTCTCCAGGCTGAACAATCCCAATGTGAAGTACACAGGTGTATATAGCTTGGGAGACGTGGATATAAAAAGAAAACTAGAAAGACATTTTCTGAAAGACTTTCCCATTTAACATTTTTCTAATTCTTTTCTTGATAGTCATATGGTTTAGTTTTAGGCAGTCCTGTGAAGAGTGGGAGTTGGACTCAGGGATCCTTATGGGTCCCTTCCAACTTGAGATATTCTATGAAACTATCTTTCTATGCCAGGCTGGATACAAAGAGAGAGTGTTATTTCACCAAAGTACAGCACAGCCACATAGCTGGCTATTGGACAGATAACAGAGGAGGAGGGGAAGTGCAAGTTTTACTGAATTCTCAGTACGCAGGAGAAGACTTTACTTCTTTTGCAATTAACTGAAAGGAGGAAATTCTCCTATACATACCTAAAGTCTCAGCTTGACACAGGCAGCCTTGAAAGAGAATCCTCTTGAAGAGACTTTGCTGAGAGGAGTTTATATTAGCTCCCAGTTGAACTGAAAGCTGTTCCACCTGCTCTTTGGCAGAAAGGCAATGTGCATAATTAAAAGCAGACATTTCAAAGACTGTGAATACCCAGAAGGGTTTTGAATAGTGAGAGTAGTGAAGGGTTCTACCTCTTCTACACACTGTTTCCCTCCTTTAAGGACTCTGGAGAAATTAACTAGCAATGTTTGGTTATTATTAATCCTTTTTACAATAGAAAGAGCATCTCAAGAGGTTTTTGGTGCCAAGAATCTGTTGTTTCAAGCAATTCACTAAGCAGTCTCAGACACTGTAAGCCCTCCCTAGTTAAAGTTTCTATAGTTTAATTTATTCCAGAGACTGGATCAGCCATGGTGGGAAGGTGAAAATTCTGTGTTTCAGCATTCCGTTTAGTGGAAGTGAGAAACTGTTTTTCTTTCCAGGCTCAGAAGAGAAGCTTATTGCCATAGCATAAGCTCTTCCTAGGGAAAAGGGTTTATTGGTATCACAGACAACTTTGTGCTTAAGGTTACTAATTCCAAATTACTTTTACTTCAACAAAGCCAAGTTATTAGATCCTACAGATTTATAGTTATTTCATCCCAAATGTAATCTCTGCTTGCCCATAAATTACCTGAAGAGCAGACAACATTGCTAAAAGAGAGAGTCTAACTTTCTTAATAAGTAGAAGCAAACAAACACAAATGAAAATACAATTGCCTGCTCACTATACATTTTCTGTACTGCGATAACCAGGCAACATAAATTATCCTTGGTTCAGAAATGGAAAAGCATTGTGTACATTGAAAAAAAAGATATTCAAAGAAATCACACGTTGATGACAACCCTTATCAGGCATCTATTAACAGAGCTGTCTTTTTCTTCTAAAATGTGAGAACTAATCACCAACTAATAAAAGTATACTTTGTGTTAATACTTAGTTACACCAGACAAAGTTTTCTTATCATTCTTTCCTCTTACAAGCCAGTCCTCCAATAGAGACATGGATTGCATGACCACTTTGCACCTCTCCAAGATTTATTTTTATGCCTCTAAATTAAAGTGAACATTTTTTTTACGGCTTCTCCTCTTGGTTTAGAAATATTATATTTGCTCTCTTTTCCCCATATGAAAGAAATTAATATAGTCTTCCATTAGGTCATTTGAGCATAATACTTTGCTCTCTTGACTATTTTGTCTGCAAACAATACTACCCTTTTCTCAGAAATTCTGATTCTGAAACATATAAACCATGTAGTAAAATAGTATTGATTTTTAAATAGTTATTAGTATGAATATATGTATTTTCATATGAATAGGGTTGTAGAGTCAGGCCAGGACTGTGCAAGTCACCATGTAAGGATGGATTATAGGATTGGAGAGGGATAACAGCATGAACCTGCAAACCTCATTGTATTCTTGATTGTGTTTTGAATCTCCTTTCCTAAAAAAGGTTTACAAGTTATAAAGGCACCCAATGAGAATTGCCAGACAGTGCTTTAAAAAACATAGATCCTGCCTGAGCAGCCCTTCTACACATGCATACATCCAATTAATTTCCCCTAGCGTTTGACTTCAGCTGAAGTTGAAATCTGTCAGTATGAGGAACAAGCTAGTTCCCTGCCCAACCAGGACAAGAGCAAAGAAACAGATTGCTCTGCAAATGAATGAATATAACTGTAGAGGTAATAATAGTGGATTAAAGGGATGGCATACAAGAATGGGGTTTCCCTACTTCATTCTTTTTCTCTCTACCACCCTAGGTCACATTCTACTAGAACTGTGTTTTGGAAATCTCACATGTCTGAACACTCCCCAAAGAACAGCACAAAGCAGTGGTTCACAGAATCACAGAATGGTTGGGGTTGGAAGGGACCTCTGGAGATGATCTAGACCAACTCCCCTTCTAAAGCAGGTTCACCTACAGCAAGTGGCACAGGAATGTGTCCAGGTGGGTTTGGAATATCTCCAGAGAGGTAGACTTCACAGTCTCTCTGACTAGTCTGTTCCAGTGCTCTGACACCCTCACAGTAAGGAAGATTTTCCTCATATTCAGATGAAACTTCCAGTGTTTCAGTTTGCACCTCTTGCCCCTTGTCCTGTCTCTGGGGACCACTGAGAAGAGTCTGGTCCCATCATCTTGACACTGGCCCATAAGATATTTGAATACATTGATAAATCCCCTCTGAGTCATCTCTTCTGCTCCCTCAACCTTTCTTTGTAAGAGAGATGTGCGAGTCCCCTCCTCATCTCCATAGCCCTTCTCTGGACTTGATCCAGTAGTTCCTTGTCTTTCTTGAACTGGGGAGCCCAGAACTGGACACAGCACTCCAGATGTGGCCTCACCAGATCACCTCCTTCCACTTTCTGGCCACACTCTTCCTCTTGCAGCCTAGGACACCACTGGCCTCCTTGGCCACATGGACATACAGTTCAATTGTTAATTTTCCACACAACTATTAGGGAGCTATGTAAGAGTAATCATAGTGATGGAGAGAGAACTTACCATGGTGGTTTAGGGTAGCAGTGAGCACGGCAATCACTTGCAGAGGCTGTCCAACCTTGTTGCCTATGATGCAACAGCGCCACGCCAGAGTAATAAACCCCTTAGACACCTCCAAATGAGAGATGAAGTTCATGTAGCTGCACAAGAGGGGAAAGTACTGATGTTTCTTTTATGGACTACTTGAAATGGTGAGACTTATTGCAAGAGTGGTCTGTGTCTTTAGACATGTTGTAAATGGCAGTCAAAAATAGGTGGCTGACTAGGAGAAGTGTTCCTGAGATTTACGAGATCAATAAAACTTGTTGTTGTACAGAACACTTGGCTTTTGCTAGTGGTCTCTTACAGGAGCTCTAATCAGGTTCCCCCCTGCATCGCTGAGGGAGAGGCAGTACTATATGTTTGTTTAGCAGCTGTTACACCAAGTTCAATCAAAGTCCAGGATTTGTGGCCTAATGCAGTGAACAGGGCTCATGGATGCACTTGAGTGCATTGCTGAAGCAGGGCCAGCCTGGCTCAAGACATCTCATCAAGGAGGCAGGCACCCAGTCCCATCTCCTTTGGAGACCTTTTCAAGGTGTGAGATTTTTTTTGTAGGTTTGGGGTTTTTTTTTTCAATCAGGAATAAGCTCTCCAGAATGAAAATGTATTATATCCTCTTGTATATGAAAAACCTCATAAATAAGAACAGATGCTTCCAGTGCAGAGGCATGAGAAAGGCATTTCTTTAGAAAACAGCAGTTAGAGACTCTTCATAACTCTCCCATTCTTGGATGATATGGTTGAGCACTGAGACCTGAGCTGGGAAGGCCCACTACCCAGTTCCTTCCTCTATAAAGTAGACACTAAAGAGGAATTTGATGCAGATCATCTCTTCTGCACATTCCACAGCACACCTTGGGTCTGAGCTCAAAACCAGTGGGGTCAGCTGGATGACTCCACTGCAATTCAGGGAAGATTGCATCTAGTGTAGACTTGGAAAATGTCAAAGAGGCATTTCTTGTTTTGTTAAGGATGTGAGATGTTTGCATTAATCAAGGCCTTAGAAACAGACAATTAGTGCTACATTTAAGCTAAAAAATTTAGAGAAAAGTAGAAAAGAAGGTCAGAATAAACAATGAGCCCATTTGCATTCAGATCTCATTCTTCACATCACCAAAATATAAAGCAGAGTCTAGAAGGAAGAGAGATTTAGTGCTGGCTTTCTTCTAACAAAGCTGTGACTAATGGCATTATACATTTTTATCTTATTTTTTTTAAACCAAAGCTAAAATGAGGGAAGAGGAAAAAAAATATCCTTAGAAATAGAGGTCCATTATGCTCATAGTCTTTCAGGCAGCCTGCACGATGAGTGCCTCCCTCTCTCCTTCCTCCTGTACAACAGACCTCCTCCAGGTTTCCTGGTTGCTTGTGGTTAAAACAAAGACTGCTGTAAGCTGTGCATCTTTTGACTGATGAGACTGTATTTTTGCTTTATTTGGGAACCTGGATACATGTCCACATCTCCAGCAAAACAAACAAATTAAGTAAAACCCTCATGATGCTCATTTTGCAATATCAGCCTGACAAAACACCCTTTGGAGATGTTTTAGTCATCCTTTTACTCTGAACAAAAGCAGCAGAATGAGGTTGTGAAGACGCTGATCATACACCAATGCCATTTTAATTGGTTTGAGTTGAGAGGTGGCAAAATCAATTTATTTACTGTATTATAAAAGAAATCCTAGTTCAAGTCCGATTATAGTAAATTACCCTCTCTTTCACCAAAAGTAAAATTTCTTGTTTGATGTTTGTGAAAATTCTTTTTTTTTAATGGTATATGACTGTTTAAATGACCTTATTTAGCTGGTTAAAAACTGTTTTGGTTGAAACCCTGGCTTAGGTGAGTCAGTAAATATTTGTACAACTAACATCAGTAAAGGAAAAATATGCGAGGCAAGTTTGCTTTTGTTTAGGCAAACAGAATGATAAAAATAAAATTGTGTCATGTAAAATTAATGCTTAGTGAAATCTTACTTTTATGAGGGCTGTTATAAAGCAAGGCTGCAGATCTGTCAGCACAGTCTTAATATCAAATGCATGAAAAAGAACTTTTTCAGTACCACAGTAATAATACTAATAGAGTCAAGATGCTTTCAGACATGTAATTTCATACGTAAGAAAACTGTTCTTGAATTGGTTGAGCACTAAAATGTTCCTTTGTTCCAAGATTGGAGAGCAAATTGATGTAGAGATGCAGGAGAAGATAAAATATGCTACTGAGGTCTTCCAGAAAAACAAAAAGGTCTCACCTTTTCAGAGGTTTTCCACAGTTATTTCTCATTTGGAATGATAAATCCACATTAATGGGCTTTTCCAAAGCCTACAATTTTATGGGATTACTAAATGTAATTAGTAATCTTAATTAAATATGTAATTAGTAATCTTCATCTAAAATGTAATTAACTAAATTTTGGGGGTTTTAGAAAACTCCATAGCCATTTGTCAGTGACTTTCAATGGCATTTAGGATTTCCAGAAAGGTTTCAGGCACTGTAAGAATGTGTGGAGAAGGCTTTGCTGCCATTTCCCAAGAGTTCCCACAAAGGTAATCTGTAGCTACTCCACAGAAACACAGAATGGGTCAGGTTGGAAGGCACCACAGTGGGTCATGTGGTCCACCCTCCCTGCTCAAGCATCTTCAGCTCATTGCAAGTTTGACTGCGTACGGAGTTTGGATAAGGATCTGCCATATTCAACACGGGAATAAAACAGAAGAGCAGAAAATCTGAGCTTTGAAAGAGTCCTCATTCCTCTCAGTTCCAAGGCCCCTCGGTGTACTGTGACTCAGCCAGGATGTCCAGCAGACATTAACCACCTGTGCATCTACAAGCCAAAGGGATGAAAACCCAGAGCAGTATGAAGTTATCAGAGGACTCCAAGAGTGGTTAATGAGGGTTCACAAGATCCTCAGAGGCATCAGCATTCCTTCCCTGCTGACATGTCACTGCTCTGTGTGCGCTCCCAGGACATGGCAAGGGCTGTGCAGAGAGCAGGGTGACCTTGTAGGGGGTCTGGCCAGCCCCAGCCCCAAGCACATCACCCCTTGCCCTCACACCTGACATGTCCGGGACTGCAGCCCAGTCCTCTCCCATTTCACAGGCCATCAGGAGGGCTCAGAGGAAACCGCTGTGTTCCCAGGTCTGATACATCTGTCCTTGGCTACTCACGGAGGTGATTTTCTGTCCCTGTTGATATAAAAGGAGCCTTGTTGTGGGCTATAGGGTTGTTCCTCCAGCCCAGGTTCTCCATGTGGCTCTGGCCACAACATCTGATGTTACAAGATCAGCTTTTCTCAGCTGCTTGACTTGAAAAGAAGAGCGAGATGAATTTCCCTGTGCTGCAGTGAAATTGCTGTGAGAGTCACGAATCCTCTGATAAGGAAGACTTTGGAGAAATAGATGCCATCCAGGCTCCATGTTTGATATAAGTCCCTTTATGAAGAATTTCAACTGTTATTAGCCTGATTTTATGTTTATCTGCACAACTTCCCGCTGTGACTAGTTGGTGGCCAGAGAGTACAGAAATTTGCAATAAAAAAGCAGAGCAGTGACAGATTATAAAACATTAGCTTTTGAAATTCTTATTTTCCAAGCACAGTGCTAAAACCAGAATCTCTCTAGATTTTTATGTGACCCTACAAGGGTCACTGGATATTTCAAGACCACTTTACTGTGTGACTTCAACTTAGAGAGTTGTCTAGTTTCCAGAAAACCTCTCATCAGGAGTTGCAGTCTCTTAAATCTATGGAAGCAGTAATTAGCCCTTCTAGGTACCAAATATGTATTTATTTTTAATCGAGGAACTTTTATTGTTGTCATGCTAAACAGCATGAAAAAGTTCCAGCCCATAAAAAAAACAACAAACCAAAACAAAAAAAATTACAAACAAACAAACTAAAAATCCACAACTGTAGCCATTAAGCTGAAGGCAACTTATTTATTTTGTGAGGTTATTTTTCATCAGTCAATCTCCTGTTTTCCAACAATCAGTAGATTCCATCTCATCCTTGCTCCCTCCACAGCTCTGTAGCAGTAAAGGGCTACCAGGTAGAACAAAAAGTCAAACACATCCTTCCCTGAGGGATGCTGCTGGAGGCAAACAGTGTCTTGGGCACCAGAAAGAGGTGGGAAGAACCAGCTGACCCACTCAGCCAGAGCCACAGGAGGCTGTGCGGCACAAGCAGAGAGCATGGATATGTCTGCAATGGAGAGAAATGGGAATTCAGAGGCAGCATCTGTCAATGAGGTTTTAAGAGAACAGCTACCAGAGGGCTGGAAAGGGCAGAGTGTAAGGAACGGACCAAATGCCACAAAGATCTCCCAGCCTTTTTGCAATGATTTTTGCAAAAATATTTACCAGCTTTACCAAAGGGATTTCTTGCCTTCTTTGGTGAAGGTAGTCAGACACAAAACAGAAAGCAAAGCAAGTACAGGTTGAACAGTCACAGTCACTAGATACTGTTAACAATCATTATGTGCTATCACCTGAGTCAGTAAAATATCAGTTGCCTCAGCCCCAGATTCAAACACTGCCTAACAACCTTTTGGAGAGCACCCTCTTACAGAAGACAGGTTTCATTCTTTCTGTTTTCATTTTTGAGTGGGTTTTCCAAAGGTACAGACAGCATCAACATGATGTGGAAACACACAGTCAACCACGGGTCTGACTTCTCAGAAAAAAACAAGCAGAGAGGTTATCCTGCATTGGTTTTTAAGTGGAACAACATTTTCATAATCATTCAGCAAACCTCCCATAAAAAGACTTCCCACTACCACTTTCCTCCTACTCCAATCAAAGTGTTGTAAAAAAAGCTGGTAAATGGTAATGTTAAATTGCATTCCAGTAAGGTAAGTAGGCTGCCAACAACAAGGAACTTTACCTAAAGTATCTTTCTGAGTCTCAAACAAAAGAGAGCCTATCTTATCTCTACATTAATTTACATGCTGTAACCCAGGATGCTTCCACACCTCATTTTGTTTGAAGCAGTAATAAAAAGGTTTTGCCGGAATTGCCCTTATTTTAAAATCACCTAATGAGTTCCAAGTTTCCATACATTTCAAACCAAAACTCAGGTGCAGTCAGACACAGCCATTCTTTGCTTTGTTTACCCATCTGTTTCTCTGCACTTGGAGCACAGAGGAAACGTGGCAGAACTATTTAATGTGAATGGTACTGAGAATATGGAACAAGTTACCAGTGTTGGGAGTTAGTGCAGAGCATACATGTGTTCAAATTACCGGAGATTTGTTCCTCTGGTAGGGAGGATTGAGGGATGAAAATGAAAAACCATGGGATTCAGCGAAGCTAAACAAAGGAATTGATACTATATTTTGGACTAAATGCCTTTTTCCTGAAAAGATTTTACTTCCAAATGATTCAGGTGCAAACTTGTTGTCTGTTGAGACCAAGAGCCAAGAACCCTTGATATTGCTCCTGGGTGTGACACGTGACTGCAGGCAGGGGGTTTCTGGCTGCCTTTCTTCTGATGCAAGTCTCTTTTTTTTAATGTGTAAGGTATGTGCACTGGGAAAGGAGTGCTAGAGGCTTCGGCTGAGGACTGGATTTTGGCCAGGCCTGAGTGGGTACAAAGCAAGGAAGAGAAAGACAAGCCATGGGTGGAGGTTATTAGTGAGCTGCTTCATATTCAGCAGGAAGGCTACTGGGTTCAAGGAGGCTCCCTGAAACAGGCTGTAGGCTCAGCATCAGGAGCAATTGTTATGGCACATAAATAACAGAAAGCAGAAAAACATGTATCCCCTTATGTGTTTTTATTCTGAGGCAAAAATTCCTCTGACATCCATGGAGGCAACACCACCCTGAATCACCTGAGGACTGAATTTTACCTACAAGGCATCATCTCAACCCAGATGATTGCAAGGGCTTTGTTATTAGCTCAAACACAGAATTGAGCTAACATGTCTGCAGGACTTCTAAATTAAAGCTGGCTCATGTCCAGGCAGTGAAAAGCATAAGCAAAGGAGCCTCAGGTCTGTCTGAAAAGTCCATATAGATGTAATCTCAGATAGGATGCTCTGAAGTGTTGCCTCTTGTGGTTACAGTTAGCGTGTGGGTGGCTGAGTTCTCTGAATCACACATTGTAAAAACAGCAGTTTGACAGTCCCATTAACAATATAGATAGTTTGGGGGTTAGTATGAAAGCCTTTCTTTTCGGAATTCCTCAGATCTGAGGAATGGGTTGATGGATAAAAAGAATCTGATTCAGAACTCTAAAGGAATTCATGTCTTTCCCACAACATTTACTACTGGGAAACATTACTAACTTTTACTCTAAGAGAGGTATTGACCAATAACTCTCCTAGTGTTTTCCCGGTAGCATAGCAAAGTGTAAGTAAAGAGGATGGAGAATAAGAGTGTTTTGCTTTCCAACATTAAAAAGTAAAATCCCCACCTTATGTGGGCAAGTATACATGCACACGGAGTTCCTTCAAATATGCAGAAAGAGTCTTAAACTAATGCCAGAGTTTACTAAAATTCATCAGGCCATGTGAATGCAGGGCACTCACACCACAACATAATGAAAACCATCAGAGCTCCAACTTCATGTGGCTTTCATGGACCCACACCATCTGCTTGCTTTGTTTTGGAATTTTGCCTCTGCCCCATGCAAGTCACTGTGTCAAGAGAAGTATATAAGGGAGTCCTCTGGGTTTACAGAACAGGAACAGCAGAAACATCATAGCTGAACCATTCCAGGTGCTTGTTAAAAGAGGTTTAGCCAAATGAGAGAGGAGAAAGGTCCACAGGGGTTATACTGCAGACAACAGTCTGATGGGCCACTGCCTTGCATCTTGTGCAGTCATTAATTTCCACATGTGCAAGACTTCTGCATTATAATTCCTTGATTACTTATAATGGGGACTACTTCATATCACTGTAAATGAACACAGAGATAAAACAAAAACAAACCAACAGAATATAGGGCCTCACTCAGTGTTTACTTTCAAGGACAAGTACAGCTTGTGCACAGTGATATGCAGTAAGGTTTTTTGTCAAGCTTTTGCAGATTTTCCTCACACACTAGATATTTTTTCCTTAATACGTAAAACTCATCAGTAAGTGAGACTGCTATATTACTCTTCACTAGAAATTGGTCTGACCTGGTCTACATAAAAGTGTAGGCAGGCTGTTCTAAGTAAGATGGAAAAACCCTGCAATTAGAATTTACCAAAAGAATCTCTCAGAAGATGCAATCTGGAAAGGATAGGTTTTTTTACATCTCTGTGAAGTACAGGAGGGAGGTGCTATCTGAGCCCTATAAGTAGAAATGTGTACAAGCAGACAAAACATAACTGGAGTGAGGTCATGTCTTTGTCAGTGCCACTCAGGAAGCCTGACTTCACTCTGAGGGACCCCAGCAGTGATGTCCTAGACAGCAGCCCCGGGCTTGAATGTCTAAACTTCCAGCAGATAGAGGATAAGAAGGAAGTGACTATACAACCGAGAACTATTATTCATCCTTATTACAGTGTAGTTGCTCAGTGTTGTTCATGTGGACTTGCCTAGGAGTAGAAAATATGCAGGAGACATTGACTGTACTGGAAACTGATAGTCCTCAATGTGTGATTATAAAGAAGCACTTATTATCAAGCAAGACACTTATTATCAAGCAAGACTTTCCTGCTGAATACAAAAGAACATGACTTTTAGCACAACACAGTTTAATATACTGGAAATAGACATAGAATCATAGAATCATATAATAACCTGGATTGGAAGGGACCTTAAAGATCATCCCATTCCAACCTTGCTGCTGTGGGTAGGGACACCTTCCGCGAGACCAGTTTTCTCAGAGCCCCATCCAACCTGGCCATGAACACTTCCAGGGATGAGAGATCCACAGCTTCTCTGGGCAACCTGTGCCAGTGCCTTACCACTCTCACAGGGAAGGTTTTTTTCCCAGTATCTAACCTAAACCTATTCTCTTTCAGTTTGAAGCCATTCCCCACTGCCCTGTCACTACAGGCCCCTGTAAATAGTCTCTTGCCCCATCTTTCTTGTAGGTTCCCTTCAGGTACTGAAAGGCCACAATCAGATTACCCTGGCACCTTCTCATTTCCAGGCTCAACAATCCCAATTCTCATAGCAGAGTTGCTACATCCATCTAATCATCTTGGTCAGCTTCTCTGGACTTGCTCCAACAGTCCTCCCTGTGCTGGGACCCCAGAGCTGGAGGCAGCACTGCAGGAGGGGTCTCAGCAGAGCAGAGCAGAGGGGCAGAATCCCCTCCCTGCCCTGCTGCCCACACTGCTTTGGATGCAGCCCAGGACACAGGGGGTGTCTGGACTCCCAATGCACATGGCCAGGGCACGTCCAGCCTCCCATTCACCAGCACCCCCAAGTCCTTCTTGGCAGGGCTGTTCTCAGTCTGTTCATCCCCAGCCTGGACTGATACTGGGAATTACCCTGACCCAGGTGCAGCACCTTGTGCTTGGTCTTGTTAAACCTCATGTGATTCCCATGGTCCCACTTCTCAAGCTGGTCCAGGTCCTTCTGAAGGCATCCCATCCTTAGGTGTATCACCGCAACACTTAGTTTGCTGTCATCTGCAAATTTCCTGAGGGTGTACTTGATCCCATTGTCCATGTCATTGATGAAGACTAATTAAAGAACACTGGACTCAATACAGACCCCTGGGGGACACCACTTGTCACTGAAATAGAACATCATAGTCACACCATGAATCGTAAAATCAGTTTGGGAGACTGTCCAAGATTTAATATGGACTGGATACTGACATGAAGAATTTGGGATCCTGATGATTAAGTATGGAGCAAAGCAGAACATCTAGAAACAAAGACTGTAAGCCATGACCTTAGAAGAAGATGCTCTCCAGAGAAGTAGGGAGTCTGCCAAAGCAAAGGGAGAAGCTGCTGCTGTTCATCAGGTAATGTGAGTTCCTGGTGTGGCGCCCAACAGAGTTATGGCAAGTCAAATTGCACGTGCATTTTACACTAGCATGAGTGGCATTGCTTTGTTCAGCAGCAATATCCAGAGCTTAAAGATATTTTCTGTAAACTCAAGAAGGCTAGGATATGGACCCTGAGAATGACTGAAATATTAAAAGACTGTTCTTTGCACGTACACAAGTTTTTTACTGTGTTTAAGCCTCTCAAAGCAAGTGTTAGAATGACAAGGCTATTATCTATAATTTTACTAACTAGGAAAAATAAGTAGATTCTTCAGACTAGCAGGGAAATGTTTAATGAGGTGTGATGTCTGGGCACTGCAGCTAAATGCATTCAGATTAGAAATTGGATGCAAGCTTTTAACTGTTAAAGTTAATAAGCCTGGCAATACCTTACCAAAAGCTCTCATTTCTTCCCTGGAAATACCAAGATCTTGGGTTTAATGAGTCAAGTGGGTCAAGCTCAGTGTTTTGGGTGTGAAGATATGACCTTTCTAGAGCCCAAAGTTCATATGTGTGCTTCTGCTCTCCTGGAGGCTCAGGTTTGAGAACTTTCCAGCTGCAGCAGGGGAAGAGGTCAAGGCACAAACTATTCCTTAATGCGCTCTGCCTTCCACCAAAAAAAAAGGTGGCAAGGCTGACAACAAGCTAACTTGCAGCTACCAAGCGCAGACAGAATGCTAACACTCATCCTTCCTCACACAACAGCAGCTAACACATTGTGGTAGACTAGGTGATTGTACTGGTCAGTGCTCCAGGATCAAAAGGGTGTGTTGTTGTTGGGAAAGGTCATGGGTGGGACATTATGTTGTTATGTTTTCTTTTGAAACATACCATCATATAGTTTTCATGTTTTGAAGTAGCGAACTCCTGCTCTGTGCAAAGAATGGTTTTCCTACACAGAGGATGGGTAAGATTTTATGAACCATGGAAATTCATGCAGTTCATTGGCAAGGTCTTGAGTACACACATTTCTCAGTTCATACTGGAGCATATAAAACCCAGTAAACATCAGGAAGGAAATAAGGTTGCCTGGTGTGGTTATGATGTAGACCATGACATGCACATTTCAAAATGTTCTCTTGGGAGAAAAAAAATCTGAAAATATTGCAGGCAAGGGAGTAGAGAAGTTCTGAGAGAGCAGGCAATTTGTGAAACAGCCCAGAGGCTACGACGAAAATTCGGTAACTCTGACTATGTAGGAGAGCAAAAGTTTTGGTTGATTCAGAAGTTTCTTGCCCTGTTCTCCTAAAGCCCTGAAAAATAGTCTGTGTGTTTTGATACTGCTTTGTAAATCCATTACAGGTCAGAAGAGATAAAAATGACATTCTGTAGAATAATGTCTAGTGGAAGAATTGTTTTTGTCTAGTGAAGCTGTCCAGATTTCCCTCCTGCTAAAGATCATGGTAGATGGATTTTGAAAGTACCAGTTGTTCAGATCAACTTAAGATCAAGGTGTTCTCTGCTCTGCCCATGTATTATATCTGCTAGACACTTCACCTATTTATTTCTTGGCAAATTTCTTTGCAACATGGCTGCTGAAGATTTTCAAGACTCATATTTGATGATATTTTGGGTGTCTGCTAAAAAGGGAAATAATTTCCTGTGGTACATTGCAGTACCATGTAATAGAGCTCCAGGGAGGTTTTCCCATTCCTTTTAAACACACACCATCCCGGAACCATGGAGAAAAAGGAGTCATGATATTTATCAATTTTCACCATTTAACTTCCTGAAATGGAAAACCATAATGAAATACCATGCACACTATAGCACCGTATGTGCAGGAAAACTAGACAAAGTCTTCCATTGTACCGGTCTGGTTGTTACAGGAGAGGATCTGCCTACTTTGGTGAAACAGGATGTACTACATATTTTGTAGTTTTGCCCAGTGCTCCAATCCCTGTGGGCTATGCCTTTTCAACAGCAGCAATAAAAGAAGAAAAAGACTGAGGCCCTTCTCTTATACCACTTTTATTTTAGAGGGATATTAAATACAAAGAGTTTCACTCTTGGTGGAAATTGTCCAACTGACTCCAGGATACTGTGTAATCATTAGGAACTGGAAAAACTCAAACTGCCTGTCTGTAGTGGCTTGGATAAGACCTGCTGGGTGCATTCCAAAAATGAATATTGCAGCTGTGATGAGACTTATGTTTGGTCTCTTCTTTCAGGGTGAATTGCGCCCTTATGCCCAAGGCCAGCATAAGCCTAATGCATCATTTGAGACCCATTTAAGCCCTTAAAATAAGACTAACATAGCATTTATATGTTACATGGACCTACTGGCCCTTTTGACAGAAGTGAATGCATTGCAAGAAACTTGCTAAACATTAAAATGTATGTGTTAATCATTAAAATGTACGTGCTAATCATTAAATGTATGCTTTCCACTGTTTAAGACAGCAAAATACATCCCCAAAGCTACGTCCCTGTGCTACATATGCATTCTCATCATTTCTTCATACAGTACCCTAGCCTGTAAAGTGTCTAAGACCTTTGCATCTGAAAAGGAGCTGTGTAGCTCTCAGCTGACACTGCAGCCTGTTTGTGTCCTGATTTTCCTCAACAGTAGCAGGACTGTCTGCTCTAGGAAGTAGTGCAGTTGGATAGGAGGAGATCTGGATGTGGAACAGATGGTGCTAAGGATGTCACATCCACTCAGTACGCCTTAGGTGGATTTATTTGGTCTAGCTCTAGTCTATTCCTGTGCCCATGAGAACATAACTTCTGGTTTAGTTTCATCCCAAAGGAATTCTGTTTGCGTGGTCCATGACCCCTACCTGGTGCAAACCAAAGCACAGTGAGTGGAGGTAATAGGAGAATAACAGGAGAATCCCTCCAAAGGCACGTTCATGATCCTCCTCTAGATGTGCCTCTAGTGCACACCTACCTGCCTTCTTAGGCAATGTGCAAGAGCAAGAAGTGCTTTCAAAATTATCTTACTTGTGGATTAATGTTATAGGACTCTCTGTGGGGAGAGCAAGCTGCAGAGTCTCCACATTTCCTTTCCATGGCAAAGATTTCTATTCTGAGTGAGGGCAATCCAGAGGACTCTGTGCTGACAGCTGTGCCACCTGAGAGCACTTCCCCCAGCTCTTGCCTCAGAGCACCTGCAAAGCTCTTTCTGGGTTTCAGGGCAACCAGGATTTAGATGGAAAAATCCGTGCATAAGGCAACCAGAACTTGATATTTTAAGTGATGGAGTGTGTGTATCAATGCCAGGTGAGATCTGGCAAGTGAATGTTTGTTTTAAATTTCTCTTTAATCACTCTTACAGTTTTAACTTTGAAGTCTAGGGAAGTACATTTTCTGGTTTATGCCTCAGATGACATGGAAAGAGATATTCCACCTACAGTACTGGAATATCATTTATAGATGTGTAAATTCATAAAGCTTTGCCTCTGACAATTTGCCCACATGGAACTATCCCAATTTGCATCAACTAAGGACTTGACTAAAAAAACCCAAGAAAAACGCCAAATGAACAACAATAACAACAAAAACCAAAACAAAAAAACAACAAACAAACAAACAAAACCTAAACAAAAAACCCAACCCAAACAAAATATTTGAGGCATTTCTTTTATTGCAATTGCTTCAGAATTCCAAATCTAGCTATTTAAGGATATATATATATATAAAATCTACATGGAAAAAAAGAACAAAATTTGTGTAGAATTGAGCCTGATAATTGAAATAGTTTCTGTTTAGATGAGGCTCATTAAAAATTATAAGTTGCACAGTTAGCCAAAAGATTCATGAATGGAGCTGGGAGGAGAGAGAGAAACTGAATATACAGATCTTTGGAAAATATTTAAAGAAATAATGATAAAAGTGGTAAGGTTTGGAGGGTTACAAGAGAATGCAGATTTATCTGAGTTCTGTTTTTCTACTACAGATGTTCTGCTAAATAGAGCAGAGATGCTCAGAGACCACATATTGGCTGTAAAATTCTAGGACTGAGATTAATTAAATGTCTGCTGCTCCTCACATAAACTACACTCGAGAGCTTTTCGGGCCTTCTAGTCTTCTGAACGAACAGCTGTAGAATACATCACACACATATCTTGCACTCTTAAGATGTATTTTTATAACAACTGTCATTTTTTTTGTAAGGAAAGTTTAACATTTTACTTTTCCTCTGATTATCTTGCTGCTGTTCAGAAAATAAAAAAAGGATAAGGGTCTGATACTTAACTATACTAACATCTGATACTTCCTGCAGAGCACTGCCTCCACCCAACATGTGTTTTTAAATAAAATTCATAGTAGGTTCAATGGTCACAATTACTCACTTATGTTATGGCTTATGTGAGTCCATTTCTTGTAATAGTTATAGGAAGGTGAGACTCCATTCCAGTCTGTTCTCTAGGTCAATGCATAGGAAATACAATTTGTGCCTTCTTTTTCCTCCTGACTGGACAATCTTATTGCTTCTTTTGATCAGTCAAGTCATCCTTCTCCTGGATTCTGCTAGGCAGGCAAAGGTATACTTTTATTATGTGATTAGTTTTTATATATGATTAATCTTGCAGAAATCTCTTTTCCTCCTCCATAAGCCGATACCCTAACAATCTGATTTCTAGCCAGGCCTCAGAGAGTTTCCTATTTTAATTTGATATGGTGCCCACAAACTCACAATGTTCTTGTGTTGTACACTAAAACAGTACTGGTATTTACACAATGCCCAACCAACCTTCAACTTCATACCCCTTACGGCTGCCTCCTTAGTTCTTACAGAAAAATGAAGCTGATCTCAGATCTAATATTTTCAGCCTACCGGAACTGTTATATATTTGATACATTATTTACACATGCCACTTATAAAAACATAAGCCCCGAGCCAAAGGCGTCTCCTTTGCTCCCACATGGCTGTAGCTGAAGATGTCATGACTATAAAGAAACAAGCCAAACATTTTGTTTTAAAGCTACAGTGCTTCACACCAGAAAGACTTGTATCCCTTATCAAATATAACTGCTTTAAGTTCATGAATTTATTGTAACTGAAGATATTTTATTTTAAACCTGGCCAATTACAACAGCTATGGGTGGTGGCCAAATGCAGTGGTGGCTTGTGAGGGCACAAAGGTACAGCCTGACTAATGCCATCCAAGAAACTGCACACTGGGGAACATAAGCCTGTGTCTTCATTGTGCAAATACTTTCTAATTGTTTTTCTGAGGTAGATGTTACTTGACCTTTAAATTAACAATTTAAGGCCTATAAAAACTGTACTGCACTCCTTAGAAATGCCAACTCTGTGTGAAGGAAATGCCAGCTCTGGAACAGAGAGAACATGCAACCCACAGGAAGCTTCCCACTACTGTCCTTGCCATGTGCAAGATGAGAAAGACGAAGAAGTTACCTCAGTCTCCAAAAGCACTCAGTTTCTAACACACCTGGTAAGACTGGCAGGAAGGATACACCAATAATGGTGGTGTTGTCTTACTTATCCACCACGAACCTGTTTCAGAATCAACAAGCAACTTAGAGTCAGTCAAAACAACTGCCAAGAGGTCTCCATCCGAATGGGTTTTCATAGTATTCAAGCCACCTAAAGACACATGGTCCACATAAGGGACAATGTTGACTATGCTGCTGTTCTAGGATGGGGGTCAAAGGCTGCATAACTTACTCCAAATCCTGAAATATGTAGTCCTTTCCAGAACACTAGCCTAAAATATTAATCTTTAGAAGCTCCTTGCAAAATTACTTATAATGAATATTTTATTTAATAATGAGCACTTTAGGAATAAATTTCTTCAGTGGTTGTCATGCATCACTGTAGGAAAGCTTTAAAATTAATAGACTTGAACATTATAATCATAATGTTTGTACAGTTAAAACTGCTGACAAGACCAGTAAACCACAGTAGATTAGAGAACCAGCAAAATATTACTGGTAGATTTCTGAGGCTCAAACAGCCTCCTGCAGGCAGGTATGGCCCTGCTGATACCATAGAATCATGGAGTCATAAAATGGCTTGGGTTGGAAGGGGATGAAGATCATCTCATTCCAACTACCCTGCCATGGGCAGAGACATCCTCCATGAGACCAGGTTGCTCAAAATCCCATCCAACCTGTCCTTGAACACTTCCAGGGATGAGAGATCCACACCTTCGCTGGGCAACCTGTGCCAGTGCCTCACCAGGAAGAATTTCTTAGTATTCAATCCTAATCTACTCTCTGTCAGTCTGAAGCCCTTGCCCTGCCACACTGTGATCTTTTCCCATCTTTCTTGTAGGGTCCTTTCAGGTACTGGAAGGCCACAATTAGATTACCCTGACACCTTCTCATTTCCAGGCTCAACAATCCCAGTTCTCTCAGCCTTTCCTTAAAGCAGAGGTGCTCCATCCATCTAATCAGCTTGGTCATCTTCTCTGGACTTGCTCCAATAGGTTCCATGTCCTCCCTGTGCTGGGACCCCAGAGCTGGAGGCAGCACTGCAGGAGGGGTCTCAGCAGAGCAGAGCAGAGGGGCAGAATCCCCTCCCTGCCCTGCTGCCCACACTGCTCTGGATGCAGCCCAGGACACGGGGGGTGTCTGGACTCCCAATGCACATGGCCGGGGCATGTCCAGCCTCTCATCCACCAGCACCCCCAAGTTCTTCTTGACATATTAAAATTTCCTATAAAGTTGACAGAACATAGGCTTTCAATTCTCAGGAGAGACAAAGTTGTCCCATGTTAAGTGTGTTGCTCCAAATAGATTCTTAAATAGGATCTTACCCAAACCTGGGTCTAGTTCCCAGCTATGAGCCTGTATTGATCAAATGCTGTCTGGTTGCTATTACGTTGGAACACATTGAGCAGGCAATTTTCTGGGATTTTATTTGGTTTTCTTATGATTTTATAGAACAAATGTTACCTCCCATAGCAAATGCTATGTTCCCTGTGCAATTGCATAGCCATGCCAGACAGTCCTAGCACCAGAACAATAAAAGTTGACCAGAATTATTTTAATTTCTAAAAAGAGTTAACGGTGAAAGACAGGTGGTGTTCGGTAAGACATCTCTGATATGCCCCGACTACCCTCAGCGAGCTGCAGGCAGACACAGGACTGATTTGTTGACAACTGGATTGTCAACAATCCAACTGGATTCATGGTTTTCTATCCCTTGTAAATGTCACTGAGAATTGAAAAAATAAATACAAAATGATACAAAGTGATACAAAATGGGACAATTTTATAAAAAATTTAAAGGACACATGGATGAAATTGGTAATAACTTTGCCAGTACCTCTGCATCTCTCAAGCTATTCCTTCACATGAGTGTTTCTACTGCTTATAGCAATGTTTCTTATGTGGCTAAAATGCTATATGATCAGGAATCCCCAGCTACTGAGGCTGTTACACGACAGATCCTAAAGGCTTTCATGGACAAACCCAGAGGGTGAAATACAGCTTTAATGAAAGCAGCTTGCAGCTCCCAGAGACTCAAGGGAATTGTGTCTTCTTTCATCAGTATTGAAATTTGGTCCAAAGTGTACAAAAACTTGTGTTGTGCCTCAAAGCTAATTGAAGATTTGTGGGTCTCTATCTCTCAGTTGGGAAAGGTCAGCTTTGAAATTTCGATGTCAGAACTGCTTGACAAGGATTTAGTGTCATCCACAACTTGGGACATGCTAACAGGATTTCTTGTTTAAAGGCAGTGCTGCAGCTGTAAAAAGAGGCTAAGAGGGCAAAACTGTGATAAAAAAGATGATTCCTTTCAGTGATTTATCCTTACACTTCCCGGCTCTCAGACTAAAAGAGGTCCCTCTTGTTGCACGATGTGTGACTGACCTATCTTTCCATTATTGCACTGCTGTGCTGAGTTATTGCAGTTCTGAAATAAAAATAGGAAAGATTTCATAATCTACAGGGTAATTTGCACAGGCTAATTTGTACCTTCCTGGAAAGCCTAGATCCTTGCTCGGTCAAACAGGGCATTGTGGAAGCTTAGCCAATTTTTCCTGTCATTTGGGAAATCAAAGACAACGCAAGAGACAAGCAGTGAGACACACCATTTAATTATCACTAGCCCTTCTAAGCATTCCTGCTTTTCCGAGGTTATATGGCTGGACAGTGGGAATTAGGCTGTAGCATGGGAGAACATTACACTGGCCTCTTGCGCACCATATGCCTTTTCACTGACAAACATTTTTTTAATTAATGTTTCTGAGGTTGTTATCCAAAATACATTCCTTATCCCAGATCTCATCTTTAACACCTCTCCCAAGGGTATCTCAGAGTTTGAATCCAGACATATATGCAAATCCAGGCTTGATCACATCCTAGTGAAGTCAATAAAAATATTGGTGCTGAACATATATGCATTAAGCTCAAATGAAAAGTAAAACCCACCCAAGAAAAAGTGTGAGACAAATTACAGGTTGTTTTTCTAATCAAAATTTGTCTTCTTTATCCCTCTAAATTTTTTTCAACTGTTTTCACCTTATAACTAGTTTAAAGTAACTGAGAAAATATTTAAATTTTTAAATGTTGAATAGTCCTGGACCAATACCCAAAAATGTTAATGTGACCTTTCTGATATATAACTCTTAATTTTGAAACTTACTGACTCCAGTCAAAAATATTTGGTGATGATAGAACACTGAAATGTAGAAAAAGAAATCCCAAGAGGTTGAGAAATGAATTTTTGATCTCAGGTATCACCATTTCCGGAAAAAGTGGAAAAAGAAGAAAGAACACCTGCAAAACTTCGGTGCATTAAATGTTTCATAAGCATAACCTCAGGGTTATGTTAATGTAATCATTTACATAAGAATATTAATTTTGAAACATTTGTAGCTTTAGTTAACCTGTTCCTTAGAGAAGTGCTGGACTCTCAAAGCATGCCCTGGAAGCTACAGGGGCGGCTGCTGTAGGGTCTGCCATTCCCTGTGCATTCCACCACCACGGCCCTAATCCTGCAAAGCACCACAGGTGTGCACATCACTCCCTCGCAGACAGAGTGGTCGGGCTGAGACAGCGTTTGCAGGGAAGGATAGGGCTGGAGACCTGCAACCCTCTGGAGTCCTGCAGCCAGAGAGCACCTGTTCCAGGCTCCCATCTTGGGACATGGAGAGGAAACAGGAGATAATATGCACTTTTGTTTTCCCATGCATACGTGTTTGACCTGGTGCAAGACAAGGCCCCCAGTGATGTCGGGTCCATACTTCAGCAGGGGGAAATCAGTGGGATCCGAGTCCCCAGGGGTCCCTTTCTTCTTGACTTCCCAGAGCCCATGTTGCCCATGATCTGGGCAGAGAATGAGCTGTTTGCCATTATCCACTCGCTTTGTGGGCAATGCGAGGGTGACAAGGGCACATGAAAAGGGAAATACAGTCATCCACCCTTCGTGGTGTCCCTGTAGGAGCACGAAGCACGGGGTGGGACACGAGGGAATAGGGTTAGCGGGTATGCGTGTCAGCGCGGGGATGATCTAAGTATCTGAAGTCACTCGAAAGGTCAGAGCAAGCATTAGGTCTTCCCCGCCCTCTCTCCTCCTCGGGGCTCGGGGGAAATCACAGCCCAAACTAGATGACAGCTTGCCGGGTCTTAATGACAGGCTGGATGCAGACGAGCCGCGGCCGCCCAGACAAAGAGGGGAAGTTNGATGGGAGCGCCGGGGGCACCCCCGCACCCCGGGCAGCGTGCGGGGCATCGAGGAGTGCGGGATCACAGTGGGTGCGGGATCGCTGTGGGTGCGGGATCGCGGTGGGTGCAGGATCGCCGTGAGTGCGGCCCCGCCAACCCCGCCAGCGGTGACAGCGCAGACCCCGCGGCACTCCGCGGATCCCAGCCATTCGGGGGAAACCTCGCGGGTTTCACACACGGCTTTTTTCCTCCCAGCCTCTCTCTCCTCCCCGGGTTCCTCCGGCTCTTCCCGTCTTCTGCTTCCCTCTCTCCCGCTCGCCCTCGCTCCGTTTCTCCTCCCTCCGCAGCCGCCCCCCGCTTTCCGCCTCCCCTCAAGTTTCTCCTTCTGTCTGATTAAATGAGAAGGAAGTGTGGGAGTGGTGGTTTTGAAGCTCTCCCTTTAAGAGGCAGCCTGCAGTGACGAATTGTTGAAATTGCCATTGCAGGATGGCATTCCGCTATAAATTCATTGTTCCACCTCCTCTCATCTTCACATTTCTCTCCCTTCTCCTCTTGTTCACATCGACAGACTGGGGATAACAACAACAACAACAACAGAAAAGATACAGGGAGGGCGCTTTTACAGAAATTCAAGACGTTTTCCGCTTCTTGGGTGCTTTCCCTTTTTTTTTTCCTTTTTTTCCTTTTTTTTTATTTTCTTTTTAACCATCTCACCGGAGACGATGGAGGCGGGTTTTGGTGCCTGAATTTCTTCTCTCCCTTTCTCCTCTTCAAAACAAAAGGGGCAAAAGAAGGAAAGGGAGCCCACCGGAGCCCGAGAAAGTGCCGATCCGCAGCAGACCTGGCCCCTGCCGCTGCTGCTGCTGGTGATGATCCGGTGACTACAGCGGAGAAGTGGAAGAGGAGTGGGAAGTGCTCAAACTTCTCTACTTGCCGGCTCCGAGCCTTCTCTCCTCCTTTTCCTCTCTCCTCGCTTTGCCTCCCCGGCAGCAGCAGCAGCGATTTGGGATTTTTTGCCTCTCTCTCTCTCCTTCCATGTGCTCCCGGCTCTTCCCTGCTGAGAAACACAAAGTTCACACGCCAGCGGCTTTGGTTGACATTTTTTTCTCTCCCACTCACACTTGACTCGACTTTGGCAGGAAGAACTTTACTTTTTTTTCCCTTTTTTTTTGTTTTTTTTTTTTGTTTGTTTTTCCCTCTCCCCCCCATTCCCTTTCCCGTCCCGTAACCACGCTGCCGCACTCCGCCGGGCCGGCTCCCTTCGCGGCCGTCCCCGACTCCTGTTATTGTCACCGCTGCTCCCAGTCCGCTCCGGCGCTGCTGCCGGCGGGGCANGCGGAGCGGGGCCGGCCGCGGCGCGGATCTACGGCGAGGGCCCGGCCCGCACCCCGCACCTCTTCCGCAGGGAGCGCTTCAGCTTCGAGACCGTGCCCGCCCGCACCAGCTGCGAGACGCGGGGCCCCGGCGGGGCGGGCGAGGAGCACGGGCGGCGGCGGCGGCGGAGGAGGAGGAGGCGCTCCGTGTCCCGGGCCCGGCAGGTGGAGCTGCTGCTGGTGGCCGACGCCTCCATGGTCCGCAAGTACGGCAAGGGGCTGCAGCACTACCTGCTCACCTTGGCCTCCATCGCCTCCCGGCTCTACGCCCACGCCAGCCTGGAGAACCACGTCCGGCTGGCCGTGGTGAAGGTGGTGGCGCTGGGCGAGAAGGAGAAGGGGCTGGAAGTCAACAGGAACGCCGCCACCACCCTCAAGAACTTCTGCAAGTGGCAGCACCAGCACAACCGCCTGGACGATGACCACGAGGAGCACCACGACGCCGCCATCCTCTTCACCCGCGAGGTAGGCATCGCCCTGGTGGGTGCCCCTCCGGACACCTTGCGCCGCTTGGCACCGGGGTTGCCTCCCCGCTCATGGATTCGGCCCTGCCATAGGGTTGCACTGCATCTCAGGGACAGCTGGCGGGGATGGACGTGGAGTTGAGAACCCAGCCAGTGGTGTGAGCACTTGTGTGTGTCCCCTCCCCTGTGCAGTCACCCCCACTGTGGGTGCACACTCGTGCCAGTGCAGTGGCGGTGCTCCTGCCAGGGTGGAGAGGCAGTATCTGCCTGACAGGGGGACTCGGCTGAGGCCGTCCAACTTGCCTTGGCTGCAGACATGACATCGTTCTGCCTTTCCCAGTGAGATGTTTAGCATGCAGCTGCTCTGTCTCCGCAGTGGTGGTCCAGACAGAAAGGGCTAATAGCACTTCCTAGCCTAAATTAGTCCCCAAACAAACCTGCTAGTGAAAGTGGTGGAGAACACCTTAAGAATACAGACGACTTCCTTGTTGAGTGCATTGAGATGCTATTTCCAGCAAGAATAGCTCCACCGCACTGGAAGCCAGCAGCACTTGTGGTTCAAGTGCATGCAAACCGCGGGTAAACAGAGCTGCAAATTTGAGTGAGTTGGGCTGTGAGCGAAGGGATGCAGTCCTTTCCTTGTCCCCCGAGAGAAAAATGGGTGTCCTGATCAACTCTGGGTTGGATCTGGCTGGTATTACCCATGCAGAGCTGTGCCTTGCTCCGTACTTGGTTGTTAATTAATTGCATTGCCAGAGGTCATTAAGGGACATTGCTCTAGTCGACATGTGGCCGAGTTTATGCAATGAAGTTCTTCTGTAAGAATATCCCTTCAGCGGTTTGGGTTTGGTGTTTTCTTTTTTTCCCTTCCCCAAGTATGAAAAAAATAACTGCATGACTTTCCGTTCATTTGAGTTCTCCTGCTTTTCTACATCATAGGAGCCTGCCAAAAAGGATGCTTTGGATGGTTTGTGGAAGGAGTTGCTCCAGAAGGGGGAAAAAAAGCTCCTGGCTTGCTTTTATAGCTGTAAATAGTTGAAACATTAGGTTCTGTGTCAGTCAGGCATCACTTGTACAACAGGAGCCTTTTTTAGCAGTTTAAAGCCAATCAGTCCAATTTGCAAACTTTTAGGGTTTTTACCATTATAATCTGAATGAAATCATGCTACCTAGTCTGGGTCAGAATGCTCTTCCTTTCTGCTATAAACATCCTTTCTAATGGTTTATTAATTTAGTTTGGGCCAGAATCCATCACTTTCACTGGAGAGTGTTTCTCTCTGCCAGTATTCCCATTTATTTCTTTGGGACTTATGACAATTCAGAAACTCTTAGGGTGGCAGACTGTGAACTTTAACATCAGTTATGAAGTTAATTCGGATGGAGATAGGATGTGAATTTAAAGTGCACTTTACAGATGCTTATCTCTAATTCTTTACATGGGTGCCCTTCTGTAAGAGTAAGAGTGTGCTGCTAATCAGTAACCCGCTTTCAAAAACTCCTGAGCAATGCATCTTCCATACTCCTTTTGGATGTAAGTAGTGCCTAAACTAAACAAAATGTCACAGTTCCTGGGGACTCCCTCCACTCTTAAGGTGCAAATATGGCTTGTTTTGTTACTTAGGGATGTAAATGCTTCCCAAGAAAACAGCATAGGCTTCCATTTCCTTGGTTTACATTTTAACAGCCTTAACTATGGGATTAACTCCTCAGTGCAGTTCAGGATAACTTAATCTGCTTTAATGGTTTGCTGAGTGCACATGCACATTGTTTGACATTGCATTTCAGTATTTTACTCAATAAGAACGAGACTGGAGTTTCTTGTTACATGTGTTCATGATGTTCTTTGCAGGGAGTATGTGTGAGTCCACACGATTTTTATATGCTTATATTAGAAATGTCAACATGAATCTATTTGCTCCTCTTGGAATGTAAACATGAAAAGGGTTAAAGGATGAAAAAGCAATAAAGATGTTTCCTGAAGAAAACAGCCCCACTTTGAACTAAAGAGAGATTTTTTCCAGTTTAGCCTTTCAATGAGAGTGGCAGCAATTGGCAGGAGAATCCTGCTTTTACAACTATGTTTTGAATGTATGAAGTACGTTGCTTAGCTACAAGACGCCAAGCCATGGCCGCATGTTTTCATGGGCTCCGAATACCGTGGTGCTGATTCTTGAACATCCAGATGTCTTTTTCTAAATGACTTGGTTTTTAGGCATGGGGTAAGTGTGAGCTACATTTTCCATCTTTGTTTACTAACTGAGACCACCTTGAACTTTGTGTGTCTCCGTCAAGAGAATAATATTTGCAAATCATTTGTCAGCTGAATGCACATCCTCAGCTGTATGTAACTGTTTATGTGTAGATAGAATCTACATTAATTGTGCCTGTTGCCATACGATTCTCTAATATAATAATTATCTTCATTCCAGAGTGACAATTACTTGAATGCTATATTTTCACACCAAAAGACGCTGTCTGAAAAGATAGTGGCTTTATTAGAGTTCCTTAGAAAGGAAGAATTCTGATAGAATTCAGCACTGTTGCTTCCTCCTTTTTGGCTGTCTTCTTTAAAGATAAATTAGTAACCACTGATAGACTAAGAGTGTGCTGGCAGGTCTCCCTTATTATAAAATTAGTACTGGCAGTTCAAATTATGGTCATCATCATTATTCATACTAGATCTACTTCCCATGCAAAAAGATTTTTAGAAGGAATTTTACTGATTCTGAGTTAAAACAGCCACTTACTTTTGGTCATAAATTGTATTTAATTTGATAAGGGCTTTAAAACAATTATGCTGCTGACAATAGTAAATAAATACAAATGTGAGTTCAGTTTTGAGTGATACAGGCAACATGTTAATCAGTTTTGGGTGATACAGGCAACATATTCAAGCTGTTTTAAGGGTCTGAATTGCTTATCAGTGATGGCAAGGGCCATGTACCTGTCCATTAGCTGCAGTGGGTCCTGTGTTTATAACTGCAAGAAACATGTGTGACCAGTGTTATCAGCTGTGTTGGAGATTGTGAAAACGTTCAGTTGACACAGAAATTATCACTAAATATTGCAGAAGTTTAGTTTGGTTCCACAGTGATTATGCAAATTCCCAAAATCTGATAAGAAGAAGTATATTTTCCCAGGGGTCTCAATCTCTCATTTTGGCCCATGATGGCCAGTCTCAAATATGGCAGAGGTCTGATCTGGCAGTAACAAAAGGCGATAATTTTCTAATATTTCTAAATCCTGTGAGATCTCATTAAGCCAGCCTGGCCATAAGAACCTAAGAGGGTACATGGGTCCCTTGCTGTTTGACTGTTTTGTCCTTGAAAGCAGTTGTGAATTTTTGGGCTGCAGGCATCCTCAGAGCATCCTTCATGGAATATGGTGGTGCAGGGATTCAGTCAGCTGGTAGCCAGGTGAGTCCTCCACCCCATGCAGCAGGTAGGGAAGTGGCTGTGTGGTGGGAAGGAGGAAGAGCTTGTAAAGCCCTTGTTCCCTGGAGATGAGCTCATTTGGTCTTGATAACAGTGAATTCAACAGTGAATTCAACAGTAAATTTAGAATTTAGTCTGTTTCAAACTTTTTTTATTGTGAACGGTTCATGGAAGCTGGAAGCAGGTTATCTTCAGATTTTTATGGGTGCAACAGAATAATTACCAGATTATTTGTCACAGTAGGAAAACGTATTAGACATGACTTGAAAACTGCAGTTGAACTCACACTGTACTTTTTTGGAGGTCTAGCCTGCTCTGCAATTATCTTCTATAATTCATCCAGTCTATTAGTGACCCTTAGTTAAATTTCAAATGAACTATTGAATGTGTTTGGACAAAATCCAGCTCTCTTCCTTTTCTCCCAGTTATGAATCATATAAAGGTTAAAACATAAGATATTTGTCACACTAGATACTGACATTGAGAGCAAGAAAAACCTAAGTGCTTGTTAGCAGCATCTCTGATAGTACCATCATGCCTGGCTATAACAAAAAAGTTCATACTAGAGTCAAATGCTGCTGTCCTGCCTTTTTCTACGTAGTAATTGTATGGGTCTTGTGTCTGTGATTTACTTTAACTGTCCATCTGACAGGGCTGTTGAAATTTAACAGCAAGCTTTGTATTATCTCATCTCTACAGATGATAATATCCTTGCCTAGAGCACATGTTTCCTTTGGCTCTAATTCTTTCTTCCTTTTTTTTTTTTCTTTTCTCTACTATCATCTTCCCACAATTTTTATCCCATAGTAGTAAAACAAGTCACTGTACCAATGGTCAATAGAATATGTTATTTTTACTCTGAAGAAATTATAGTAATGGGATGTTTCTACCAGTTCCTACCAGTTCCATGTGTTTTCAGTAGTTTTGTTACAAATCTAATACATTTAAATAACATCCCTGGGGAAAATAAAGTGGAACATAACTTGTAGAGATGTAGTGTGATTTCCACTGACCTAGAGAGATGGTGTGGAGTTGCCCCACAGAGGAACTATGGGTTAGGCAGGTCAAATCACACGTTTTTTCCTTGTTCACCAGTCACCAGTTTCATGACTGAAACTTCTCCTCCCCACGTAGAGTCCAAATGGTTTATGTCCAATTTGTCAATATTTTCAAATAACCTGTGGTTTGTGTAATAATGCTGTGTTTTCTTTCTTTCTACGCTCTAGGGAAAAACCATTGTGTTAACCTGTACCTTCATAACATAACAGCTTAATCCAATTTAGGCTCTATTTCTACTAATTTGTTTCAGAGTGTCTTCACATGATGAGTGGATAGGGTGCCTGTACTATACAGGGGAAGAATAAGAACATGCCTAAATATTCAGAAAGTTGAGGAGGTAATTTCTGAAGCCAGAAAGTGTAGCTTGCATGTGCTAAACTAAGTCCAAAAAGATGTTGCCCATACCTTGGGTTTTCTTGAATTTCACCTTGCTTAGAGTTCAGAAAGACAGCTCAATATATATGATATTCATATGCCTAAACCTCAGGCCTGTGTTTGTCTGCCCAAAAGGCAGACAACCTGAATTTTTAAGCTCAACTACTGGAGAAAAATATGTGATTTTTCTTGGCAGGTATCACTATTCTGGTTTTCCTCAAAAGGTGGCCAGGCTTCAGCCAGCCTCCCAAAATGTGACTGGAGAGAAGGAAAAGCAGTCACCTAGTGAGTCTGATGGGAGTCCTTCCTCTCTCTTCACAGTGATAGCCAGGCTCTCTCCCTGGTGTCCTAACCTAGACATCCCCATGAGAGAGACCCACCAGTGTCTCAAGAAGAGGACTTTTCACAGCAGTCTTCCTCCAGGGAAGAATTCCACTATTTTGGCTTGTAAAACCTTTCTTTGAAGTGTCATAGTATTGGCTGAGGGCAAAATAGACCATGGCCTAATTACTTTGTTCATCCCTTAGCCCTTATTTGCAATATACCTTTTGCAGTCTGTCAACTTCAGTTTTATGCTTCTTTTGCATTGCAGATGTCATGCCCTTCTTGGGTGATGCCTGTAATCCTTTCTGTTTGGGTGAACCTCACTTCCCTCCACGTGTGCTGTTCTGCATGGCTGTGACATTAAAAACCATTCACCCACTTTGCAGAGGGGCACATGGGAGGGTGGATGTGTGTGTTCAGAGTGCTGCCTCACCCCACCCTCCCTTTACAGGGCTGTGGTGGGAATGCTGCTACAGGAAGTCAGAAAGGCAAACTTAATTCCTTCCTCTGCTTGAGGGATTTTAGGTCTGTATCGCCCACATCCCAGGAGAGGTCCTTAACCAGTAGGTCGTAAGTTGTTCCAGGTGTTAAGGAAACTTTCTGCCCTTCTGACCGAGGCTATGTCACTGTTTAGTGAGTAACTCATGGTGAGAATGAGTGGAATTGTGACCTGAAGCCACTGACGGCAGTCCATTGCTTAGAGCAAAGTGGTCTGGGTTCCTAAAGCATGGAAAGAGGACTGTTTCTGTAATTTAGCACAGGACTGTTGAGTGTAAAATAGAGAAACAGGCTGAGAAATAGGGACCAAACCTGGGGCCCTTCTCCGAGCGCTGTAAGTACTAACAGCAGCTGGGCCAGGGAAGCCTTTGGCACAGGAACCACAACTCCCTGTGTGCACAGGCACGTGCAGACCTTCCCTGTAGACCACAGTCTAGTGTGGACCATATGGTGCTCTCCTAAGAAACATTCTTCTAATTGGCCTCATCCCCGAAAGGAATTTGAAGCTGGATCATGTTCTTACTGGGCAAAGGCTTTAGCTGATGAGCTATTGTAAAGAAACCAGAAGAGCAAGTGAATAAACACACAGAGATATAAAAGCTCTTAGCTGTGCTTTATGAGAGGTGATGTGCAGTTCTGCCTGAGAGAAAGCCTGATTCTGTGGCTTTCTTGTACTTCTGTTTTGAGAATGTCTGTAGGCTTAACTTCCCTCAGGGGCAAAGATGGAGAAACATTAAGCATCTCAAAACCAATCAAGCTTTAGTACAAGTGAAGTGCTAAGCTGCTCAGGACTGTGAAACTCTGGCACTTTGAGGCCCATAAGGTCACGAACTGCAAGCCCTAGGGAAGGTAGATAACTCAAAGACTAGAGGACATGTTCTTCTACATGTACAGTCCACCAAACTGTCCATGTTGGTGTTTGCATCCTGGTTTGGATCTGGTCAGCAGGCTTTGACCAGCTTTCACTAGTCAGTTTTTGTTTTCTTTTAAGCCTACTGGGCAAATTTCAGGTAAAATAAATTCAGCTCCAGCAGGATGTGGTGACAGTTATCTTCATTCACACAATGCCATGTATACATGGCAGAAAGCCAGCTGCTCTCGATGTATTTAGAATGCCAAGAAATCCTTGCTTCTAATAAGCTGTCTCATTATCTACTAGTCTTATGATGTACAGCTTAGTTTTCCTAAGTCATTCTTTTGCCAAAGCTTAAGTCTCATCATCTATTGCCTCCTGCATAGCAAATGCATTTCCTAGTCATTCTTTTTGAAACTACTATAATGCAGATCCGAGGGCCAGACGGTATTCTTTCCTTAGAAATACCAAGAAACACCCATTCTTTGAAGCTTCCACCACTGTTTCAAGGCAATTGAGTATACAGATCTGAGTAACTGATTAACTTTCTAATAGAAGCCAAACAGCAGAGTGAAATAATCATTGGAAGCTGATTTTAAGTGTTCTGAGTTCCCTTTTCCCTGGTGCTTTAGCTGAAGTATGAGAAGCTGAGGTGACCCATACAGACTTTTTAGATTGCATTACTACACTGGGGCCTGTTTTTAGCGGAAAAATTAAAATATTTGCAAGGGAAATAAAACCTTTTACTGTAGTCCCAGAAATGTTACTTCATAAAAGTTGTAGACTGCTTTCTTAGACTGCACAGGGGGAAAAAAATACGACTATTGAAGGTGGTAACAAATAATCCATGGCCAATACAACTACAGGAGGTTTAAGTCAAGAGAAATTTTGCCATCGAGACTTAAATCAGAGGAAATGTAAACAGGCCTGATTTTCAATAATATCACTTGAAGTCATGCTGTTGGAAAGTTAGTATCACTGAGTTGACCCAATAGCAAACTTTCCAGAATATTTGTCTCAGAGATGCCACTTGATAGGCTACAGTTTTGTTTATGGTATACACTATGTGGTGCTATGAATAGAAATATATTAAAGTTCAAATCATGCAGAAGCTAGAGATGTAAAGAATAAATGAGACAATGAGTTGACAACATAACAGAGCTGAGCCTTCAGTAATCTGCCTAAATGATTATTGACAATGTCAGCATTAGCTGGAAAAAAGCATTCTCTGGCAGTCACTGAGGACTGAAGTTGGCAAGGAAAACCAGGAAGCTCAACACATGCTCTGTGTTCAAAGCCTAGCTATTGCATGCCCTGCTCTAGCAGCAGATGGGCAACTCATAGACATCCCAGAAACAGATTCATAACAAAGAAGCTAATGCCAGAAAATATTTCCTGTCCTTGTTTCCAAAATCCTTTACAAGCCACCTCTGCCGCTTCCCAGCTGGGATTTGGTGGGTGACTGCAGAGTTCCCCACATGGCCTTGTGCAGAGTGCTGGAACATCAGTGTGGATGTGGAAATGGGGCTGGCTGGAGGGAATGGGGCTTTACTGCATCACTGTCCACCACTTCCTGATCCCAGTGCGGTCACTCTCCTCCTTTATGGGAACAGTTGGTCCCACACTGTCTGAGAACAGCTGTTTCCCAGCTGTCCATGGGGAATTGGAGGAGCTAGGTAATTGTACAGTTTTCAGAATCACTCATTTCCTGCTGCGGAATTTCCTAGGACCAACCTCTAATACAACCCTAATGTCTAAGGAAGATGGTAACGCAATCCTGTGCATAACTTTTGAAATGTCGAGGGTGAGATTACTAACCAGCCACAAGTCAGAAGGGCTGCTTACGGTTAACATCCCTGTCATAATTTTCCATGCTCCACACATCCCATCCGAAGTAACTCTAAGGAAGTTTATGAGATTGCCTGCTTAGAAAGATTATAGTCTTTTAATTATGCTTGTGTCATCAAATCTGGTGAATCATTGTAAGGTTTAGTTCTGTCTGCTGGTATAAATTCCCAGCCATATCATTGGCATAGCTGCTTCTTGTATGCAAATAGAAATAAATCATGCATTGGCGTAAGACATCTGTGTGCTGGTACAATTGTACCCACAGTGGAAGCAGTACTGATGTAAGTATCTGTGTAATAATGACACCCAAATACAATGAAAGACCAGGTGACATAGAATCTGCATGCAGAGACAAAGCCTGAATTAATGCATTTTATACTTTTGTTGGCACTGTCAGCCTGAGAGTAGTCTCGACCTCCTTTAGTAAGCTGCTTTCTGGCTGATTTGTATGCTTTTTGGTATTTTGTGTAAGAATTTCAGGCCAGCAATTTTTACGGATTCAGGTCAAATTGCACTATCACAGGATCACAGAATCAGGTTGGAAAAGATCTCTGAGGTCATGGAGTCCAACCTTTGACTGAACACTACCATGTGTGAGACCAGAGCACTGAGTGCCACATCCAATCTTCCCTTAAACACCATCAGGGACAGTGACTTCGGCACCTTTCTGAGTAGCCCTTTCCAATATCTAATCACCCTTTCTGTGAAGAATTTCTTCCTGATGTCCAACCTAAACCTGCCCTGGCACAGCTTGAGGTGTTTCTTCTCATCTTGTCCCTGGTTGCCTGGGAGAAGAGGCTGCCCCCCACCTGGCTACAACCTCCTGCCACGGAGTTGTAGAGAGCAATAAGGTCTCCCCTGAGACTCCTTTTCTTCTGGATAAACCCCAGGTCCCTCAGCTGCCCCTCCTCAGACTTGTGCTCCAGACCCTTCCCCAGCTCCATTGCCCTTCTCTGAACATGCTCCAGCACCTCTTTCCCATAGTGAGGAGCCCAGAACTGGACACAGCAGTCAAGATGCGGCCTCACCAGTGCCGAATACAGTGGAAGAATCACTTTCCTAGTTCTGCTTGTCCCACTATGTCTGATACAGGTCAGGATGCCATTGGCCTTGGTCACCTGGGCACACACTGACTCATGTTCAGCCACGATCAACCAGCACCCCCAGGTCCTTTGCTGCTGAGCCACTTCCCAGCCACTCTTCCCCCAGCCTGTAGTGCTGCACTGGGGTAGTATAAAGGTGTCATACTTCCTATACAGCTTACACTTGTTTATGTAGGTGTATTATAGCCCCATGAAAAGGTATTTTTATTGGTACTATGCACATGCATTTTTTCTGAGTTTACCTACACATGCTCCTGTTGGTAAACCACTTACAAATTACATTTCCATAGAGTTTACTTTATCTAAAATGTACCCTTAGATGGAAAGGGCCAGGTTCAGAAGTGATACATAAACGGCTAAATGGATATGAACCCAAGCAAAAGTAATAGGAGTTTAAGGATTGCGTCTTCTTTGTTGAATATGCCACAGATATTTGACATTATAATAACATGATCTCACATGGGGCCTCTTCCAACATTGATCAAGAGCTGCTGAAAATTATACAAAGTTTTTTTTGCCTAAATACAAGTGGAAAAATTTTGAATTTCTTTTAAAGTACTTAGGAATGGGCATCCATAACCTATGCAGAGCCAGAGGAGACGTCTAGGGAGCTAATTGGATTCCAAGGAGGGGAGCCAGGGGAGTTAGAGAGAAAGTTGTCTGCATATTATCTGCATTGCTACAGAATGGAAATTTTTCTTAAACCCTGGATTACACCCGCAATTTGGAAATTGAAATACTTTTGAACTATATCCTCTCTCTCTTCTTGTGAGGTTTTGTTCATTGGCACTGCAGCATTTAAATCTTGGTATTAAATAGCACCAAGAGTGCACTTACTGAAAAGAGTTCCCAGACACCTGGAAGCCAGGACTGAGCCTGAAATTCTTCCTCCATATATGTAATATTGCTGTGTATTTTTAGCTTGAAAAATTTCTTTATTTTTCTCTTGAGGGAAAAACTCCAACCTTTTTTGGTTTGGTTTTGTGGGGTTTTTAAGTAAGATTTGCTCTGTCACAGTATCTGTGAACTCGGTGTGTTTTTCTTTGACTTCAGTAGGGTTTGAATCCTGTGCATTTTCAAGTTTGCCTGACCTCTCATAATCAGTGAACATTGTTCATACAATTCAAGCCTCATACAAGATGTCTTTTATGGATATGGATTAATTATGAAAGGCTTCATAAAACAAAGTCCTTACAAAAAGAGATGTGAAGGGAAGGAGAGAGTCTTAACAATGAGGGGGGAAAGGTAGTCTTTGATCATCTTGATAATAACATTTGATAATACTGTCATGTATTGAAAATGCATTTCATTCAGCCACAATGAAATGTTGCAGTGTTCCAAATAGCATGGTACCTACTTTTCCTTCTCATCCAAAAAATCATATGTATGTACATTCAGACTGGTATTCTTCCCTCTGCTTCAACGGAAGCACAGAAAAATTACTGCTGAAGATTAAAACGCAATGTCTGACCAAAGTTCCTTCCATCTTTATCATTATCCTGAATGAAAGAAAAAACCTAATGCTACCTGCATATTTTTTGGAGACACCCCATACGTACATATACGAGATGTTTGTTGAGTTGTTGCGCTAGTAAGACTGGGTATCAATGCATTTTGGACTCTGTTATATCACTGACTCTTTAAGCAACATCTGAGAATTGCTTAAATATTTGGTATATTTGGTGATAAACTATTGATCATTGTGTTACCTGACAGGTGTGAAATGAGGTTTCACATATTACAAACTCATTTCTTGTAAGTGCGAGTATAAGACTTGTCTTTGGAAAGGTGATCTCTGGTTCAAGAACTGGTCAGGAATCTGAAGCATTCTCTCTGTGCCTTAGTTTACCTTCTGTAAACAAAGAGGATATTCTATTTTTATTGTCAGTGAATAAATGCTTCTACAGCAGATTTTGAGTACCTACATCAGTGCAAGTTTGAACAGAAATGCAAGTAATAATTAGTTACAGAATGTATCCAAATCCTGTTAATGTCAATGAAAATGCTCTCACTGACTTTACCAGGGGTGGAATTGGCTCTTCATGCTTTTAAACTGCATTGATATCCTTAGTTAGAAGCTTGTATTGATGTTTTTACTCAGGTTCTGCTTTTTGCAAAGGGCTGATGCATTTAACCGGTTGTTACCTATGGGTGTAAAAATTTATTTTAATGATTTTTTTTTTCCCCTCTTCCTGGACAGGATTTATGTGGGCATCATTCATGTGATACTCTGGGAATGGCAGACGTTGGGACCATATGCTCTCCTGAGCGCAGCTGTGCAGTGATTGAAGATGACGGCCTCCACGCAGCTTTTACAGTGGCTCACGAAATTGGTATGCAGTGCCTTTTCTGTTCCCTTGCCAAATCAAACACTTGTAACAGCTGCATTAGTAACCAAAATACTTCGCAATTAATTCCAGATTTCCCCTGGTCCAGATACTCACTTGGGGATTAAGGCTGTATACATATGCACTTCAGGGTTAACTAATAAGGGATCAGAAGGCAAGTGAAGGCGCACAGTAGGTGTTTCCTTTCTGACAGTGTCGTTTCTAAGCAGTAGTTGAAGTGAAAATTCAAAGGCTGCTGCTACTGCTAGTGTCCAGAGATGTCAATAGATGTCCCTCCCGAGAAAACGTTTGGCCTATCTGTTGTAATTTCCCTCCTTTTAGTGCATACACAGTGGAAAATAATTCACATTTTTTAACTATTTGCATGCTCTACTGTTGCAAAGCTTTTTTTCTTGCGACAGTGTATTACCGACAGAGAAAGACTTTCATGGAAAAAAACCCCCATAATTCTAATATTTTTCTAACTTTATGGAAATTTCACCTTTATGGTGAAATGTGGTACTAATAGGAATGCTGTAATAAGTGAAATAGTATTTAGGTGATAAAGGTTTGGTAAAAAAATTTGTTTAATTTTGTTTCAGTTTCCACTTCAGTGCACAGCAATTAATTTAGGAGCCTTACATATACCCTTCAGAAGGATTTAAGATAGAATTAGTGACAGAAGAAAGTTTAAGTTCTGGAATATTACCTCTGTCATGCTATATTCCTTCAGAGAGACTGCTGCCATCTTGATTATGGTTAATTTACTGATATTTTGTGAACTATGTTCACTGGAACTACATTTGCTACAAGGGCTATTCAGTGAGTGAACAACAATTTAAAAGTGGAGAACGTTCTTTGGTTTTTTTCTTGTTTTTTTTCCCCCAACATTCTTGGAAGGAAAAAACAAGGGAAGGAGAACTTTCAGAGAGAGCCAATTGCTGAATTGCCATGTACCTCATGCCAAACCAAAGCAAAGTTTGCTTTGGGAGTATCATTGCAGTAGTTCAATTTTCAAGTAGCTAGCAGGTAGAGCCCAAGAGCTGCATGCCTTACATATACCTCTGGCTCAGTAAACAGGGGTCACCAAGTGTGTAAAAGCAGCTGGCGTGTCAGTGACCTGACTCTTCAGCAATAAGTGAACCTAAACCTGCTGCTCCTATGGAGCTACAAAGAATTTAAATCAGTAGTGGCTGGAGAGGGGGTCATGCATTGCATGCAAGGATGAAATATTGTGGCAGGATGAGTCTCCCAAACAGAAATTTTATTTTAATAAACAATAATGTAATTATAAAAGAAAAAAACCCTCTTAAATCACTAATTCAGAGCATTTGGAGATACAGTACATCAAATACAGATTCACATTGCATGGGTTTAGAGGCTCCAGAAATGGATGCTGTGAATCCAATGACACATCATTAACCTGCTCATGAACTGGAAAAAATAGATTGCAAACTTAGCCTGCCATTCAAAGGCAAATCTGCTGGAGGGGCTTCTTGTATCCTCTTGCATCCAGAAGTGATGCCTGCTGCTGAGGGTTAGTGGGCATTGGTGAGGTTGGCTGAGGAACCATCTTGTGATGCCAGTGTATGTGGTGTGTGAAGAGGTGAGTAATGTGTCTTGGCTACCATTTTATCAGCGATTTTTAAGCAGATTAAAAACAAATCAGTAAAGATAGGGATGAACAGTAAACATACATATTGTTACCCTGAATTCCACACAAAGAAAATATGAACAAAAGTGAATTATTTTTAGTGATCTAAAAGAACATTTTTGAGAAAGAGCCATTTTCATACCTCGACATTTACAGGAATCCATATAAACTGTAATTTTCAATGTGAAAAAAGCATGAATTGAAATGAATAAAAAAGTACCCTAATGGACTTAAAACCTCTAGTTTGAGGCTGTTTAAAATAACATCCTTTTTTTTTTTTCTCCTCACCAGAAGTTTTTAAGAAAGGAGGGGTCTCGGGTCACAGAGTGATCTTTGTGTGTGTGGCCTGAAGTGGGAGAAGTTGAGAAGAAAACACAGCTAAAATTGCTTGAGTACTTAAATTAAATCAAAGGTCAAAAAAAATGAAAAATAAAAGTGCGGCATGTATACCCTTTATTTAAGCACTTTGGGGAAAACCTTGCTTTATTTTATTTGGAGACCAGGTTTCTTCCTACAATCCAGAGATCTCAAAGTTCCCCCTGTCCTGTGGGCAGGGTGTAGCTTTAATGTTATAGTGGCTTAGTTACATGGTAGAATTCACATGGCAACATAAGCGATGCCCTGCAAATCAAAGGGATGCTAAGGGCCCTAAGCTGTACCTTTCTGTCAGTAGGAAGATCAAGGTGAACCACTAAGTGAAATCAGAGTCACTGTCTGCAGTTTTTTAAGTAACCCTGCTGCGTGTGCATGGGGAGCAGATGCAGCATCGTTAACATGGACTTGCTCTGCAGAATAGCTGTGTGTCCTCACTTTAACTTCCAAGGGGACCTAAATGCTCTTGTTTCCTCTCTGAAGGACTGAAGAGCATTTTTCAGGATCACATTCTTTCTCTGGAAGGCAACCAAAGTAAATTGATCTGCAGCTCTACCAACCAGGACAAAACACAGCCCAGGAACTCTGGCTGGATTCGTGCATAGGAAAAGCAGCCTGCTACAGAGCAAAGCCTGCTGCTTCTCTTGCCAGGTTTTCTACCACATTATGTGTAAGATTTTTTATTTCTTTCAGATAAAATAGATGGATTTTGACCAGTGGTTTTTGAAGGAAAAAGTATGAATGAGCAGCAAAATAGGCAGCATTTCCAAAGGCCTGCGAAGGAGAGTACAGAAAGAAATAGATGTAATCAGATTCTTAGTCCAACTGATTAGCTGACACTAAGAGGTGGAGATCTGTATTTAAAGTTTAATGAGGCAGGGCATGAATCTTGTCTTATTTGTGTGTAGGGAAATCAGTTTGTCTCCAATGTCAAATGCAAAAAATTACAGTAATGCAGCAAAACTCAGGAGGAAACCTTGTAACTCTGAATGTGATAATCCAATTTCTCCTCAGAATAAAGGGAAGCAGTGCTAATACCATAAGTGTTATTTTTAAATCATAGCCTATCAACACATCAAGCCACTAATAATAAAGCCATATATGGCTGGTTTTTAGCAGAGGACATGCTGCTATCATGTTGGACAGCAGTAGCTTTGTTTTCACAAAAATAGTCTTCTGGATTCTTGCCTGAAATCATCAGTTCATCACCATATTCTGGCATATGGATATCTTTTTTTTACTTTTAGCAACTCCTTCAGCTACACCTCCATAGCTTTGCAGAGCTATCTGGGCTAGGTTAGGCACAGTATTCTCCAAGTCTTTGTTATCATCAGCCCACTGTCTGTAAAAAAATTGTGTTTCCTTACCTCATGCACTTCTCTGCTTCATGGGGACATATAGAGAAAAGCATTGAAGAACCTATTGTTGCTCATAATCTCAACATATATGTTATGTTTTCTAGGTCAGCACTAGCATTTTGCTTCTCCATATATCCCTTATTAAAATAACCACCAGGAAACAAAAATAACTAGATTCTGAGTCAAATACTCTGGACTTTTGGATTGGAGATTTGTTGCTTTTGCAGTGTTGAGCTGTACGCCAGCCTTTGAATCTCCTGAAGATAAGCCTGATCCAACATCACCAACAGACACAATCAGTTTTAAGTTACATTTAACATATTTTTTGATGGCATATCCTCTGTGTTTAGTAGCCTGATGGTGGAATTTGAGGCACAGTCATGGTCAGAAGTTTCTGCTGACTGGCTCCTCTTAAGCTGTAGTCTCGCACGCTTTGGTACAAACAGCCCACCATCTTAAACAGTTGGTCAAAGATGCAAAATGCATTTGCAAAAGGCAAAATGACAAGAGTTCAAGAGGACATAAGTGGAGCTACTGCTTGTTTTATCAATAGGCAATTTCCCCAAATCACAAAGGAATTCTCAAGGAAACCCAGGGATCAAATTTGTTTCTTGAGTTTTGATCTAATGCTTAAATACAAAACATCCCTCCTGCAGTATTCAAACAGGCAAAGCTCTAGTTTAGTTCAGTGAGAGTTACATGGGTCTAATAGCTTAAATTATATGTATCTTTGTTTTTTTCATCAATCTTGAAAAATGTTTTTTTTTTAGAGGAGGCAGTACAGAGAATGTGCTGCCTTTTTGCTCAGTAATAATGTCCATTTGACCTTTTGCAATGTTCCTGTTCCTCTGTTATACAAACACTTTGGCATGCTATTACTTCTCCTGTCCTCCTGAGTAATATGGTTTACTGATGTTCTTTCCAAATATTTTATTTTTAGGATATAGCTTTAGTATTGCTGCATGGAACTAATTAAATCTTTGTTCATTAGTTTTCTTTTATCTTTTACATGTGACTTTAGAGAAGGGAAGGCCAAAGGGTGGAATAAAAGCAGCTTTCAAATATGTAAAAAAAAATAGTTGCAAAAATTTATGTAATAAATTACTCTTTGTGTCCTTCTGGGACAGCACAAGGGGTAATGGCCTTAAATTGCAGCAGGGGAGATTTACTTTAAGCATTAGCCAAAATCATCTAACCAGGACAGTTAAGGGGAGAAATGAATTGCTTGGGGAGACTGTGAAATCTCCCATTACTGCAGGGTCACAGGAGTCATCTGGCTAAAATAGCTGTGGTTTAGGGGACGATGATCCTACCCTAGGGCAGAGGGATGCACAAGATGCCTTTTCAGGGTCTCTGCTGAGCTTTGTTTTCTGTGATGATGTGAAGTTATCACAACTTCCTCTGCAGCTGTACTGTGTAATGCCTAAAGTCAGGGAACTGTACAGAAACTAAAACTAGAAAATTACAGAATCGGAGAATGGTTTGGGTTGGAAGGGACCTTAAAGTTCATCTAGTTCCAGCCCCTTTGCCGTGAACAGGAACACCTTCCACTAGACCAGGTTGCTTCAAGCCCCATCCAACCTGGCCTTGAACACTTCCAGGGATGGGACAGCCACAGCTTCTCTGGGCAGCCTATTCCAGTACCTCATCACCTTCACAGGGAAGAATTTCTTCCATAGATAAAATAATGTGTTTAATAACAAATCTTTTTCAGCATTTGCCACCACTGAGGACAGAAGTGTCATGAGCACTGTCAGCAAAATGTAGTGCCTTATTAGGGAGCATAGTTTTCTATAAAGAAGCCATTTTAGAAGTGAGGTATCACTTCTGGCATCTCTACTTGGGTGGTTCACGGAACTACATCAAAATACCATTTTGCTGAATTTTGAGGGGATTGAAGTTATTTGTTCAGAGCCTGAGCCTGTGTTTGAGTTGCTGGCCTATCTGGAAAGAACATGTGTCACCTTTATAGAAAACTACAATTCTGGCCCTTCTTCAGTAAAAAATGAAACTGGGAACAATGTGTATGATACTTACATGATGTCAGTAGAACAATCAAAAATATTCCCATTCCATATTCTACCATGTGTGCTCATTTTGGGTACACTCAAAAGTAACTAAATACAGTAATCTTTTCCACTGTTGAACATGTAGCCCTTTGATTTCAAGGCTGTCAAGATAAAGCAGATAAAGACAAGCTTCAGACTTGACAGCTACAAATCTTTTGTAGCCTTTCATTTCAAGGGGGATACATTGCCAAGGGCACAGAATCTCATAGCCACATGAAAAACCAGGGAGGGCTGTCTGACTCTCGTATTATGTTTCCTTCATGAAAGATGAAGTTTAGGTAAATATGTATGTAATCATGCTGTTTTAAAACAACAAAAAGAGAGTACACTCATCCAAGTCTTCTCTGATGGCATACATCAGGAAAAGTGCTTAATTCCTTCTCTTTGAACCTTTTTCAAGCTACTATTAACTTCTGCTTGCAAAAGCTCTTGAATTAAGTCTTCATGAACATATCCCCTTTGATTAAGAGAAAAGATGGGCAGTCAAAGCTAAGCCTTCACAAGAGGTGAAGGTAGGGCAGAAAATTGAGCTGATGCTTCAAAAAGCAAACACCAGCTGTATAAAAGGTTGCTCGTTGTAAAAATTCTTGGCCTGCCCAACAATATTTTTATTAACTTGTAATATTATATAAAATATATAATTGTTCCACCTGCAGCAGAAGTGGTGCTTAAAGCAAACCTTATTTAATGAAGGCGAGAGAATTTGTGTGGACAGATGGAAGGGAGAAATTGATATCCTGTAGAAAAATATAATCCTCAGATTCTGAATATGCCTCAGCTTTTTTTTTATCTACCATATGCTTTTAAGTCTGAGTAGATTTGGGATCTCTGCCTTTGTAATGCCTGTGAGGTGGCTTGGACAGAGCAGTGATGAGGTGGATGGCCAGATTCTCAACCAGAGGCCTCAGGAGGTGACTCGAACCACTAACATTGCTCGAGTTTTCAGAGGGTTTCTGGAGTTATACTGATATCTGTGTACATATAACGTGATGAATAATTAGATTAAACAAAGCTATGATTTGAGAAGCTGCAATGGATCCAAATATCATAACTTAAAGCCAGATACATAGAGTGAAATAACAGTATCTCTGCAACTGTAAAGGAGCTCAGAATAAAACATATTTCGTCTAATGTTTCAGAACGGTCATTATAAAAAAATATTTCAAGGACATGGTTTAGTGGTGGACTTGGCAGCATTAGGTTTATGGTTGTACTCAACCATCTTTAGGGTCTTTTCCAACCTAAGTGATTCTATGATCCTAAAAGAAGTTCAATGTTCATCCTGGATCCCCAGTCTTCCAGGCTGCAGGGTAAAGTAGGGATTGCTTTCCTCCTTTCCTCATAACCAATATGATCATGTAGTTTGTGTGGGGAAGGTACTTCTAGTACAGAAAGGAAGGCAGAATTACTCAATAAACAGGCAGCAGGCAAGTGCATTTTTTACATTTCTGCACTATGTACTCTCCTGGAGTTTGTTCATTACCATGAGCTTCCATGAATTATATTCTTTGCAAGTTACTCTGAGTTGAACAGGTGTGAAATAGGTGTCACCATATCCCACTTTTTCATTAAAATAAATATTTATCTTCTACATGCCCCATTAATTAGTGCAGCAGATGTAGTGTGGACCTCCAGGACCACATCTTTATAATGATTATTTGATCTCTGTGTACGTAGTGGTCTTTGATTGCCTCGTCTGCATTGCCTGGGCAGAATGTTGTCTGCAAATTGCTTGTCTGACGGGGTGATGTATCTGTGATCTCCCACAGAAGTCTGTTATAACAAGTCATTCCAGCATGAGTTTGTTTTGTGTAAAGTCTGCAGCACTGGTGTATGAATGTCTGATTGTGGCTTTTTTTTTCTGTCTGCTCCTGAAAAGAAGCTGCACTTCAGACTATTGTTTCAGTCAGTCTGAAGAACTCTTTTAAGCCAGAAATATTAAAAACTGCCCCTGGGCTGGAGATTTAAAAGAGAGAGTGATTTTTTTATTCTTTTTTGTTTCATAAGTGATTGATAGCAGTCAAATGAAAGAAAATTGGGAGGAAAGTTCAAGGATGAAGAAAGAGGAATGGCAAGCTTCATATTCTATGCAATTTTTTTGTAAGCTTGTGTAATTCAAATTAATTAATTGTTATTGCGTAGGTCCATCATTTTTTGTGCAAAATTCCCATGATTTCCAGAGGATTTCTAAGCTACATCAGTATGGAGTTCTTAAGAAGGAGTCACGTAGTCACATAAGTTAGAAAAACAGTACATATGAAGAGAAATTATTTTATTTTGAAAGAGTTACCACATTCGAACTTTGTTTACCAAAGGAGAGAGCAGGAGGCTAATGCAGAAGATATGGGCTGGTGATTAGACCAAGGAATGTTGAGCCAGGAGCTTCCTGAATCCTGATCCCCTGAGAGCCAGTGACTCACTGGGTAACCTTGGGCAAATCATTTGACCTTCTTTTGTACCCCAGTCATCCCAACTGAAAATTAGGTGAAAGGCATGACCTCACTGGAAAACACATCCTTCATCAGAGCTGAGCTTTTCTAAGAAAACAAATTACAATGCCTGCAGCATTTTTTAGCATGCTGTGTCACTTTGCATGTGTCCTGTGGTCAAATTGAGTGCAAGAGCTGTACTTTGCCACGCTGTTCAGTTCAAGCACTAGACATCAATATATGTCCACAAACAAGATTGTTGGAATTTTTCCGGGAGAGCCACCATGATTTGTGCTTTAGCAAAAGCTGGGGTTTGCTTGCTGTACATCCTGGACACTTTTTCTTGCTTCTTATGCTTGAGAAAAATCAAAATGAAAGAGATTAGAGTAATTTTGCATACTGTTCACTCAGAGACCCTCTACAGATAGTCTAGGACTACATATTAAGAAAAATCAGAAATATCCAAACTTCAAGAAGCATTTGGACAACACTCTCAGGTACCATGATGTGAATTATTGGGACTATGCAAGGCTAAGATCTGGACTTCAATGATCCTTGTTGGTCCCCTCCAGCTCAGGATTTTCTGTGAATCTGTGATTCTCTTTTGCTTCCCAGTGCTCTTGGAATAAGATAGCTGCAGTCCAGTGTGCTTCACCACACATCCAGCACAGCTCTGGTGCACTCCTGATTTCCCTGCAGAGCTCTTCGTGCCCTGATACTTAGAGAGGATTGAGGTTTTAGCTGATTCGTCATAATTGGTTTGGGGTATCCCCACCTTATATTAGGAATATACACCCCATTCCTACAGGGCATAAGAATTCTTTTTGAACCCACTCCAGGTATTATTTCCTGTTGAGCTGTAGCAGGTGTTTGCCTTCAGTAGTATAGTACTGGGGTAGGAAAGCCTGTGCAGTGACTGTGGAGGAATGCAGACAGTGCAGGTGAACTGGAATCCAGGGGCTGATGTCTGCTGTTGGCTCCTCTTGTTTCAGAATCTAAACAGGCTGGGCCATGCCAAGAACCCCTTGCAGATGATGTTCCAAAATATACTCAAGTCCGAAGCCTGCAGGTTGCTGTCATACCACTTTCAGCAGTTTGCTGAAGTAGTTACACTTTGTCTCCCATCAAGGGGAGAAGGAAGGCTGTGGCATAAGTCCATTTAGGTGGTTGGTCTTTTTTCAGTTTGGGACAGAACCAATTCACAAGAAGGCTAACTGCCCTTTGCTTCCATGAGGACAAACCCTGCCTTCTTGCCATCTGTTTCTTTCACCATGTTGTGCATTCCTACAGCATAACTTAACTAAACACCATCCTGCTGGTAAAATTATATTATGTCATTTTCACTCAGTGGGAACTGTCAACACCAGTAAGATGCTTCATTAAGTAGAAAACATCAGATGATCTACTAACCCATTCTCAATCAGTCATCATTTTACACAGCTGCTGGGAGCCTTTTCTTTTTTTTCAATAGCCTGGTTTGACGTTCATAGTAGTACAAAATGGTGTGGTGCTAAAATTGGTATTCTTTTTAAAAGCCTTCTTTATAAGATTTGTATTCCTTAAGTCTGCTTTTGTCCAAAGCATTCTCTGGAGTTCTGCTTGCATACAGGATTACTTGAAGGATCACCTGTAACCTTTTTCACTCAATTTCTTACAAAGGGAATTACCCCAACAGGACTTGCCAGAAATCTCCCTAATGTCCTGAGCAATACATCATAATAACTACATGTTCATGCATGCAAGGGGTGGTGGGGGAGAGACTTTTTGAAAAAGGAAGGGAAGTGTCCCTTAGAAGCTTTTGGGATGCAAAAGGATGAAGGGCACAGGTGTTGAAGTATTTTGTTGTTCTCACTTCTGTGCTAAAAGGAGCATAACTTAGCTAGGCACTATTTAGAGATCACAGAGCCCTGTGATATTTTGAATTTTGATTCCCTTTAATGAAATGCAAAACCAGCTTTAAGTGTCATTGGAAGTTTTTCATATGCTTTAATAATCTTTAAGTCTGGTGAGAATGCCTTAAAAGGCAAAGTTAGGACAGAGATAAATTTAGATTGGGATAAGAATTAGGATTTTTAGTTTCCATAAAAATATTTTAAAGTTGCATTCACGGTGTTTGTAAGCATGCAAAGTTAACTGGCAAATCAGTATGGAGAGCTAAAATCCATCTATTTAATGCTATAAACAGCTATTATCCTCACTAACGTCATTGGTGGCTAATTTAGAAGCTGACAATCAGAATTATGTATTTTGGAAATTATTTGCTACTTACTGCTTCTTTCCTTGTCAGGATGTTTTAGAATTATTTTTGAAACTTTTACGTGTAACAACAGAGATGCACTAATACTTTGGGAAGCTTCTCAAAAAGCTGAAGTGTGCCAAGTAAGTGTCTTAGTTCTTGTCATGCATTAGAACAATGGCCTGATTTAATATGACAAAGTAGAAGCCGTTAATGAGGTGTGTCCTCACTTCACCCCATTTTTCACTGTAAAGTATAGAAGTTACGCTGCACTCTAATTAAAGGTGAAGCCAGGAGCTTGACACTTTCCAGAAGATGACCCTATTTCAGATTCCTGTGCTTTTGCCAAAGTATTTGGGATGAAATGTTCTGTGCTGAATAGTTGCCTCAGAAGCATTTAATTTTATTCATTTACTCTGAACTTCTCCACAGAGACTGTCCAACCTTTTCTGAGAGGGAGACTAAACTGTAGTCAGATTATGAAAAAATTTTCAATCTCCCTGCTCAAAGGGAAGAACTTGAAATTTGGCTTCAAGTTTCCTCATATCTGAAGGATTATTTTTTTTCTATAGGAAGGAGGAAAAAGAAAGGAAGGAGAACAATTTTGGTCCACAATTCAGCAGTTTCATTCTCTCAGTCAGTGTCTCTCAGAGCTGAGAGGGAAGAAAACTGAACCCTCTTCAGGATGGGAAGCTGCAGCAAGCTAAAGCACAGTGTACTACCTGGCCTGCTCCACATTCCTTGGCTGTATGATTGCCAGAGTTTGGTGTAGTGTGATCACATTGCTCTGACAGTAGATAGTCTAAGCTGAAATTACTTACAAATTGCACTGCAGGAGGAGTCAGGGCTGAAAAGCACAGGTAGGAAAGGCAGAGAGACCTTTTCAGACCTACAGAACATTGAAAGAATGCACTAGGAAGCAGACAAACTCAGAGGTGCCCAAGTTGTGCATTCAGAAGCATCAGCATTAATGGGGCTGTGAATATGTGCATTGTATTAAGTCCTTCATTATGTGTCCACATGGACTCTCCTTACATAAAATGAACAGTTCTGAAAGGTCAAGTACAGTTATGCAAGAAAGGGATTTTTATAGAGAGCACAATTCTATCTTAAATGGGTGGACTGTTGCAGAGTGCTACCAGAGGCTGTTAGGGTTGAGAAACTTGAATTCTGCCCTATAAGACTGAATGCTTCATATCACAGAGTTCTGGGTGGTTCTATGTGGTGCAGAATGTTGAGCGCTCTGAAAAATTAAGTTCTCAAGTTGCTGGTGTGCACTCAGCTGTCATTCATATCCTACGCTGAGCATGTGTTGTGTACCATGTGATGTTATTCAGCCAAACTCTTCAGATCAATCCTCCAGGTTTTTTTGTTCACCAAGAGCTGTTTACTACCAAGCCGATGACTTAGAAATGAAACTCTTTTTCCACTGAGAGAGCCTCATTACCTTATTTCACAAGCATGCTGCAGTGAAATAATTTCTACAACTGTGAGCACTCTTGGGACAGTAAATACAAAAGCATTCTTCCTGCAACCTTTGAGCATGCAAGTTTTCTCAGAGAGGATTGCTCTAGTGAGGCTTAAGTCTAACCAGCATGGCATTTTCTTGCTGGCTGAGCTAATTTTTTGCAAATATTTCAGTTCAGTTGGTTGGCAGTATGTGCATATTGAAGTGAATGGATTCAAGTTAACTATAAGAAATGGCTGAAACTGGAACGACTCTGCAAAGCAGAGTGTGTGTGGTCCTGATTTAAATGAGGGGCTGTGCTGCATATTGAGGGGTCCATCAACAAAAACCAGGGGATAGACCTGAAGCCCTCTCCTGCTTAGGTTAGCAGAACACTGGTGAAACGTGCTACAAGGAGTTATTTAATGTCAGCAGAAAATGGTTCTAGTTATATTACTACTAGGCATGTGTTGAGGTTCATTAACCTGTCAGTTCTGCCCACAGTCCTCAGCTGTGAGGTGTGACCTGGTGCTCCTCATTGCTTTAGCATGAATACAAGCTCAGCGATAACATGGCATAGAACAGTAGCCAAAAACAACATCAATTTTTCATTTCCTGAAGATGTTCATTGTTGCTGTCTGGGACTTTGGCAAGTCAGAGGCAGTCCTATTTGGCACAGTAGCTGCTGATGCATCAAACCTTCAGCCTGAGACACTTGCATAGAATTTGCTCTGTAGGTTAGAAGTGATGCACTGAATATTTGGTTACTCTGTCAGAGAAACCCATCAGTTGACATGATAATCTTAGTAGTGAATTATTTTGCTCAGTACCAGCATTTGTCTTAAATAAAAGAAAGTTGTCATCTCTTCAGAGTACATCTTTATATAGTGCTATATCAGACTGAAACTTGATATGTACCTACTGATATTTATTTAGCTGTGTCTAAGTGCAGTATAAAAATAGCATTATCTGGTCATATATAGTAAGTATTGTCAAAGGAAGATGGGTTTACCTATCTGAAAAAAAAAGCCAAATTCTTGCATGTAAAAGACATCAGAAAATAGACATGCTTTTGGTGTGAAAGTTCGATTCATTATGTTTTTGTAGGAAAGTACTGGTGATACAGCATTGCAGTAGCAATTAGCAACAGTAGCAACAAAGCAAGAAGTATTAACTGCCGTCAGTATTAACCCAGGTCCCTTGAATAAATTCTTACTTGAGTTTATTAGGCAGTACAGGGCCTTTTATTCAAAATAAAAGTTCTGTTTGAATGATGTTGGTAAATGTGTGCTCATCAGGGGAAGAGTGAAAAAAGATAAATGCCCTCCTCATTCCCCTCCCCACCTCCCCTCCAGTGAGGATTCAGTAGCTGCAGAAGACAGACTGGCTCTGCTCAGGCCTCACTGCTACAACAGGGACTGACAGATCAAGGTCCTCTTGGCACTTTTTCTGTAGCTCCATCCTTTGGTCAGCAACCCAGCATGTAAGTAAGGCTGCCAGATGATACCTTGGCTTCTTTCACAGACTAGAAACCCTGACCTCCTGTAGCCTTAACATGGACTTCTGGTCTGACAGCTGGTTTCCTAATCTCAGATACAACTCACTAGTGAGTACTGTCTCCATCTCTTTCCTCCAGAGTTCTCTCCCAAAGCAGATGAAAACAACACAACAGCAAGTTTATGGAAGAAAAATAGGCAGCATGTGCTCATTTTCTTCTTTTTCAGTCTGTTCTGTAGTTGTTATAATTACTATTGTCATGCCTATGACTTTGGATATCAGAATATTTTATCGAGCCATGAGTGTCCCTATTTGTGTCACCTTACAGCTAGTCTACAGCAGTTACACCAAAACATGAAGCTGGAAGGCTTTTACTTATTGCAAAATACTACAGTATGCCTCTTTCAGGTTATCAGGTTTATTTCTCTGCACTGGTTTTGATGGGTGGTCCTTGTCCTTGTTACTAAAGCACTCTTAATCTAGTCTGAGATGTCAGATTAATCATCTCCTGGCCTAGGGTGAAGACTTTGAGAGATATGTTCAGGCTCGAGCTCTCTGCAGCTTTATTCCCATTTGTTCCCATTCATTCTTCTGCCTTTTGGATAGCAAGTTGGCTGTGAAATGATCTAGTGTGGGCATGGAAATTAAGTTAAACCTAATGTTTGCAGAGTGAACAGGGTGTGTTATCTGCAGTCTATTATTTTTTCTCAGAGAGAAGATAGGTATCACTGATTTACAGGAAAAGTTCACAGAATTATAGAATAACCTGAGTTGGAAGGGACCCAGAAGGATCATCAAAGTCTGGCTCATGACCCTGCACAGAACAGCCCCAGCAATCCCCTCATGTTCCTCAGAGTGTTGTCCAAATGCTTCCTAAACTCTGGCAGTTTGGAACTGTCACATTTACAAGAACTTGTGTAGCACTGGACTGAACTCCCCTGGACATAAAGGATTTTTTTTGCAAGTTTCATCATCTACTGATTTGCGTGCACATTATTTTGTGTTTCTGAAGTATAAAAATTCAGTACCATATACATTTATAAGTAAAACCCAGCAAAACTTAAACCCTAGTCAAAACAAACTAAAACACCCTCACAAAAAACAAGATTCTACATGAAAACAATATTCAGATTGCTTGATGTATTTTATATTATAGAGGGTACTCACACTTAAGCAAGGTGTGCACTCGAAGAATTTATTTAAGACTTTATCTAAGAATTTAAGAGATTGTTTAGTTGTATCATAAAACTTTTATTTTTGTCCATTTAAAAAGATATTGTACCACCTTTCCAAACAGCTGCAGAATGCCTTTGCAGAGTAAAATATTAGTCTTGCTGAAGATGATTTGGAAAAATCATTAAGAACTAAATTGTTGATTAATACAATAATAATACAGTTCCCTTTAGCCTCCATCAGGTTTCAGCTACTACAGTTCAATGACATGTCAGCTGATGACATTATTCCTTTGCTATATGTAATGGTGTAAACTGTCACAGCTTTTTTGTTTTTTTCCTTTGAGCAGAAATACCACATTTCAAGTGCCCTGCTTTGGGCTGCTCTTCAGAATTTGAGAATGGATTATACAATTCATTTTGCCATGACTGTGAGCTCCAGCTGGTAAGTTCTGTTATGGGTAGTCATATAATTTTTTAATTTGTTTCATATCTATAGGGCACTTACTTGGGCTTTCCCATGATGACTCCAAATTTTGTGAGGAGAACTTTGGCTCCATGGAAGACAAGCGCCTGATGTCCTCCATTCTGACCAGCATTGATGCTTCAAAACCCTGGTCCAAATGCACTTCAGCAACTATTACGGAGTTTTTTGATGATGGTCATGGTATGTATTATCACACCTTGTTGATTTTTACTGTGATCTATTTTTTAAATAAGAACATTTTATGGCAGTTTGCTTATTCCTTGGTCATCTTCAAGACTATCTTGGAAGTGTTTGCAAAGCTAGACAACAATCTAAAAGGCTGACAGAGTCTCACCCACCCTCCACTGGCTCTAATGCAAAAGAAAAGAGTAGGTGGAGTGTATGTTGGCAGTACTTTGGTTTAGAAAATGGAGAGGTTCATTTAAAAGTGTGAAATTAGTCTTGTCTTCCCAAATGCCACAGATTTGAGCTCAGAGGGTCCTTTAAATAGAGGACACAAGGAAAGGACTTTTTCCTCACAGAAATTAAAATGGTCTACCTAGAGTTAGACTATAGAGATGAGCTCTTGTTACCATTAATGANGAAATTAAAATGGTCTACCTAGAGATGAACTCTTGTTACCATTAATGGCATTTGTTTATAACGCTCTTATATTTGTAATGCCATTGTATTTACTATGTTTATGTAGAGGGGGTGCAAGCAAGAAGTAAGACTCTTGTGTGCTGTATGTGGTAAAAGGTAACTACTGCGCCAGGACCTTACCTTCTAAAGTCATGTACCTATTACTTGTTAAATATGAAACTTACTCCTTAGAGAATAAGTGTAAAGCTTTCATTTTCCAATGGTAGAAATAAAAAAAGCATAGTCTTCACTCTTTAATGAATTTTAAAGTCTTCACTATGTTCCCAGAGCAGCAGCAGTTCTTAAACAAACCACTGAAATTCCAAAATGCTGAGATAAAAATGACATAATTGAGTGAATAGATCAAGTTGTTACGGTAACCGAAATGCTTATGGATAAAAACTATGGTATATCTGCTGTATGTAAAGGTTTGCTCTTAAATATTTTGTCATCTGATTTCGGTACTCTGAAACATTTTCTCCTGTTTTTCTTGATTGGAGAATGACTTAATTTTTTGTCTCAGTTTTATTAGATCCATTAATCTGTACTGTCCTGTTTTATGGTCCATATTGCTCTGGCATTGACTTAATATTACCAAGTTAGTTTCCACATATAAAGAGAACTTTCCCTTTTGAGTTTAGTTATGAGGTACAGTGTGGTTCACTGGGGTAAAAAAGGGACCTCTCCCACCATTCATGAATAGCCTCTTAGAGAGTAAATGGAACTCTGGACTATGTTTCCTTTTCAGTTCCTCACCTGCTGCAGGCAAGCAGAAAGGTTGTTATCAATTTTTCCTTTTTTTCTGGTGACCTGAGTTGTCCACCAGGCCTCCAAAAAGCTGCTTTCTCCAACAATAAAGCAAGCAAAGAAAGCATTTTTCCCACCCACCTCACCTTTGGCTTGTTTCTATGTGAGAGATGCTTGAAATTTGGACTCTTATTCATAGTTGGGCCCAGTCTCAATATCAAAGTAAGGTGGGCCTGTCACAACCTGTTCTACAGGTCTAATGTAACTGCCAGTTTTTTCATGTACAAATAGGCAAAAGCTTCACATCCTTCAGTGCTGCATTATGGTCTGCTTGTTCACCGTGAGTGCTGAGTTGGTAGTCCTCCACTGATGGCACTTTCCATTGAATCATGAAATCACAGAATGGTTTGGTTTGGAAGGGACCTTAAAAATCATCTAATTCCAACCTCCTGCCATGAGCAGGGACACCTTTCACCCACCCAACTTTTCACAAAGTCATGTATTCTTTGCTGCATGTAAAGGACTTAGAATCTGTCAGTCTATTAAGAAAAGGGTTAGGGTACATTGCCCTTTCTAAAACTCATGAGTAGTTATCGCTCAGGTATGTAGCCTTAAAGAGTTATTCATATGATGAAATAATTCATAGAAAATTTGAACCTCTCATCACAGAGGTCCATAGTCCTTTGAGAATTAATTTTATTACTGATGCTATTGGTATGATTTCAAATACACTGTGTTTAGCGAATCCCTGTTATTGACAGATCAGCCCTTCGAGACCTTTTCTGAGTAACAGTCTTCTTTTTTTGTTGAAATTTGTAATTTTACAGCTATTTATTTTAAATCAAAGATCAGCCTTAACAGAATGCAAGCACTATCCATGAATTAAAAATGGAAGTCAATGATGTAAATTGCACTCTCTTCGAATTATTGTGCTGAAAGGACAAAGTTATTTTAGGAAGGGATCTTCTGGTTTTATTTTCTTCTCTAAGACAGTGAATTAATCCATAGCTCCGTAATTCCCATTTGTAATGCACGTTGAGAGTACCAGAAACCACAGGAGCCTAGCAGAGCAACACTGCCTTTCTGACTGCTTTGGGCTGATAATGAAACAGTGCAAACATGCCATAGTTCTGTATTTCCTTCAAATTAAGTATGTGTCTGTTTTTTGGGTTTTCCTTAGGTGTGGCAGATGTACTGGTGCATAGTTTCAGTGTTTCTTCCTTTTTGTTTTCAAGAAGGAGCTTCCCTCCAATCTTGCCATAAAAAGAAGAAAATCCCATCTTTTTCAAGTGCTACTAGGGAGAGGAAACAGCCCTCACTCATTTGGGTGTAATTTCAAGAAGTGCAGCAGGCACAGCATAGATCTCAGTGGGCATTGGGATGACAAACAGGGCATGGCAGCATTGAGAAGGAAATAAAATACACCTGCTCCTTTCTATGGGTAAGCAAAATGAAATGTGAATGAAGTCCAGAAGCTTGGATCTGTGAGCAGTATTGTATTACAAATGAACAGTCAATGTCTTACCAAAGCTTTAAGTAAGCTTCCTATATAGATGTAGATATTCACCCTGTACTGCTGTAATAGCAAAAATTACAGTCTTGACTCTCGAATTCTTTGGCATTACTTTATCAAATACTCATATTTCTGTTTTGTAAATTTTAAAAGTGATGTTGGGGACCACATTATTCTTACAAAACATGGGTACTTACTATGTACATAGCTGCTCCTGAACTGGGTATTCAAGTTTCCATCGTTGTGCAGAGAGGTCTAATCAATGGCATCAGCAGCATTGGCCCAGCTCATCAGTTGCATTATTGGTGCTGAATTACACAGTAAACTTGTTTGCCTCAGTAATGAAACACCTGACAGCTGACTGCATTGCAGACACCAGCATTACATACAGTTAAAGTCAGCTAAATAAATCTCAATACAAATGTCTTGTCCAAGGTCAGCCAGGAGGTCTGGAGAGGATCAAGGTGCTGATTCCGTCTCCTGAGGCCCGCTCTGAGAACAATAAACAGTGTTGTCATGATATCACCATTTGAGATGACCCCAGACAACACTGAGGAAGAAAAGGCTCAGTTAGTGTCCAGAAAAGAGTGACATTTATTTCTATCTGCTTTTAGCAAAGCCTTTCCAAAGGTACTAATTGCCTTTATTGTCATGCCAACCATGAGCCTGTGGTATGATTGCCTGCAATTTATTTTTTTCAGCCACAATGCTCAGTGCAATCTGAAACAAGACCTGTTTGTATTTTAATTAATTTATATCCTGCTTATCTGCTTTCTGCACAGATCTTGTTCCTCCTTTTTTTCCTCCAAGATATATTACAGAAAACATTGAGAGAGATAATGAGAAGGCTTAATTAGCGCTGTCATCAGCCAACAATGTTGCTCTATTCCAGGGCACAAAGATGTTCTTTGGTACTTGGGACAAAAAATGGGAATAGCAGAATATACGTGCGGTGTATGTTCAAGTGTAACAGTGAATTGAAGCCCTCTGACTTCTCAACCAGAGAGCCCAGGGCAAACCTTTTTCCAGCTTTTCAACTCCTTTTTACCATTGCAAGTAGGAGGTTGGGCCAGCTGGTGGTAAAAACACCTGCACTTCATTGCAGCCTGTTTATACACAGACACTGCTACTCTCTACCGATATGGTATTTTCCTATGGAGAATACTTAGAGGCATTCACTGTCTTCAATTTTGAATTAACAGTGTGAGATCAACTGGAACACCTGGCTTTATAGAAATTATACATGTGTCCTCAGTGCAGCATCAGTTAAGAAGTTTGGATCTCATTCCCCTGTGTTCTGGAGGGGAAAAAATGCTATATTTGCTCTGTAAGATTTTGGAACCTGTTTGTTATTTACATGTGAAAGGTATATGAATAGGTTTTAACTAAAATGATTGACAGATAAGTATATACAAGGATGAGACTTTTCTTTTTTTCCTCTAAATTTGTATTTCCGGGCATTTCAGTCAAGGTAGATCTCAGTAAGGGGCAGAGGTGTCTGTCATGGTGAAATTGTTATTATGATGTTTTAAATACCGAATAACAGTTCTACCAGAGAGCATGATAAACTTCAGTATAGGTACAATAGCAGTGTATATTACTGAATGATGACATGCTACTGACTTTGCATCATTGCCCTAGCGGTCTATTAGCTTCCTTCCTCATCACAAGGTATATGAAGTAGGATTTCCACTGTTAATTACTTTTAAAAAGTGGATTTTTGCCAGAATTTTTGCCAATTATGTCCTTTTCAGAAACCCCAGAAAAAAAGATGGGTGCTTCCTCGCTCTGCATCCTGTCTCTAATATTTTACACACAACCTTTGAATGCTAGGGTACTTTTAAATATCTTTATCTCATGAGAGTTAGTATTGGCATACCTTGTCTGTATTAAAAAAAAGTCAGCATAATCCAGATAAGGCTGAGGTAAATCAGCGTCGACAAATGGAACAGGTTTAACAAGACAGAGTTTTTGCTAGTAAGTGGTAATGCAGAAAGAATATTTGGCTAATTGGCCCCAGTCTTTAGAGGAACTAAATAACTTGCAGTAAGTGTGTGTTCTGGAAGGAAAACCCAAGTTACTGAGAAATGAGGTATTTGGTTTGTTTAAATTCACTGCCATAGCTTGAAATTCTATTCCATTTTGTGTAAACAGTGGGGTTTTTATAGATAGGCTTTTTTCACCTGAAGAACACTTGTGTAGATTCCAAAGTGAGCTAAATTGCGGCAAGTTATTTTGACCAAGGATAAGTGAAGCTTGCCCAGACCACATATCCCTTTCATGAAGTGTAAAAGAGGTTACACTGAATAAATAGTTCTGCATGTCAACAAGTGAGGTTTTCAATAGTAAAAAAATAGCTATCCAGAGATACCTAGAACATAAATGGAAATTCTCATTTTAGAGTATGCCAGACAAGTCTTGATCACTGCAGTAGATCTTAAAACACATATGCAATTCTATATGTTTATGTAATTTTTTCTTTCTGTAATTTATGTATTTTTTTATTAAATGGTTAGCCCTCTTCAAACTAATTCATAAGCAGCTGACTATTGTTCCTTAGAAGGAAAGTCCAGTCCAGATTTACCACCAGCATTACTTTTGATATGCACCTTTTTTGTTCCTGTGGTCTGTTAGGTTTTTTTTCTTTTGGGTTTTTGGTTTTTTTTTTAAGTGCCTCATTGGCTGCAAGTCTGGGCTTTTTTATTTTTCTGGCATCCCTTTAGAAGCTTTACCATTTCTGACATTCTGTCTCAAAATTCACATGACAACTTTGCTCATTTACTCACTTCTTAAAGCACAAACTGATACTGTGGAATGTGTCCAGAATCATTGCATAAAGGAAACCAGAATGAAAGGCCAAAGGGACCTGAGTAAAACTCATTTACACCCTCAGATTGGAAATAGTTAGCTTGACACCTGCTGGGTGTGCTGCTGGGTGAGAACACAGGGGCAGCAGTATGACCTTGTGCAAAATCTGATGTCACCTCAGAGAGCGTTCCCATTCACATCAGTTTCCTCTGAACGAGGTTTGCTGTCATTATTGTTCTGCCTGATGGATAACTGACGGATTTGCAGCCCTGCAGAGAAAACTAGAAAATGAGTAATAATAGGTTGGATTGCTCTTTTAGGGAACTGTTTGCTGGACCAACCGAGGAAGCACATTGTGGGCCCCGAGGAGCTCCCAGGACAAACCTACGATGCCATCCGTCAGTGCAAGCTGGCATTCGGGCCCGAGTACACGGTGTGTCCCGGGATGGACGTGTGCTCTCGCCTCTGGTGTGCTGTTGTGCGCCAAGGGCAGATGGTCTGTCTGACTAAGAAGCTCCCTGCTGTCGAGGGAACACCATGTGGAAAAGGAAGGATCTGCCTCCAAGGAAAATGTGTTGACAAAACGAAGAAGAAATACTACTCAGTGAGTTACCCTGTGACCCTGGGGAATTGTAGAAGGCGTGATCCTCAAAGGCGCTGATTTTTGTGGGAGTGAAGGGGACTTCATGGAGGTCAGGTTGAAAGCTGCCTTATTTTTTTAGCACATAATTGGAGTGTTATTGGTGAGGGATATAGGAAAAATGCTGCTGAGGTTCAGGAAGCATGTTTTCTTCTTGAAATATGAAAGCCTTCATTTGTGGAAAACTGGGAGCATCCTTACAGATTAGATGATTTGCCCATTCAGTAAATCAGTTATCAGGACATAGTTATCTGACTTCTTGGCCATGGAGTGCAAGATAAATTAAATCTGTAAATTTAATTTACATCCCTCATCTGAAAGACCCCAGAAGCCTAATTCCAGTGAAGGGAAAGTGGATGAATACAAAAGATAATTTCTGGGGCAGAAAAGTTTGTAACTCCAGTAACAGAGTCCCCTCTGTCCACTATACATCTGGAGAGTCCCCAGGCTCGTGAGAACCATCAATTCAGATACTTCTAAATTTACTGGGCAGACAGGAGCCACAGAAGAGGTGTGGTCTTATAGGGCTTTTTGAAAATATTTGCAAACTATGAGAGCCATTCAAATCAAGCTACAGCCCTTATTACACCCTTTTTTATGGATTTAAAGACTTCTGTGTGCTATCGAAATACTATTTCTAGGTAGCCAATTTAGTGGAGTTGACAAATCCATCTCTTGCCAGTAATTCAAAGCAATACCTACACATCACAATAATTGGATTTAATTAATCATAGATTAGCTTTATGAACACATTATGGGAACCAAACCCCTTGGAACCAGTTTATGGGGCCCTTTTGGTAGGAAAAGCAAAAAATAAGAGAGCAGAACATGATGCTATGGGCGCTGTTTCTGGTGCACGGTTGTCTTCCATGGGAGAATGTGAATGTGGCTGTGCAGAGTAAGGCCTTGTATTGCCTTTGCACGCACAGTACCAAATGAGATGTTGCCAATGTGCACATAAAAGAAGAAATTAATCCTGCTGGGAGAAAGAAGGTTTCTGAGACCCATTATCCCTGATCAAAATGACCAAGGAATCGCCTCCAATGAGGAAAATACTACCAGTGACTTTGAGATGTCACAACTTTATTCACACTTGGATGCTGACCTTACCTCCTACTGTTCCTTATGTTCTAGGCTTCAAGCCATGGTAACTGGGGCTCCTGGGGACCTTGGGGCCAGTGCTCCCGCACATGTGGTGGAGGAGTCCAGTTTGCTTATCGCCACTGCAATAACCCCGCTCCCAGAAACAACGGCCGGTACTGCACAGGCAAGAGGGCCATCTACCGCTCCTGCAACGTCACTCCCTGCCCGCCCCAAGGTGAGTGCCTTTGTGATCCAGCCTCTCTGTTCATACACACTAAATACTGAGGATCTGCTGTGGAAGGACACAAAGGTCCACTATAGTTTCCCCAAAATGTATTTACCAAAGCAAGACATTAGTCATTAATATAATATCGTAATTCTTCACCCACATCCCCCTCAGATACTGCAGACAAAGGATGCTTGAATGTAAAAGGATTCCAGTCCTGGAAAATGAAATGTAATGCAAACTTTAGACCTTTAATGCTTATTATACCATGGGAAGATTTCCAAGCTAAAGCAGTTGAAGGATTGGATGGCCATTTCTAAGAAGTGACGTGATGTAATTTAGAAATTATGTAAAAAAAGAAATTGAAATAATAAATGGACATAATGATATTTGCAGCATGGTCTGAAATAGCCACTAATGATGTGAATAATTCTGCAGCTAAGTCTTTTCGACATGAGCAGTGTGAAGCAAGGAATGGCTATCAGTCTGACTCAAAGGGTGTCAAGACATTTGTTGAATGGGTCCCCAAGTATGCTGGAGTACTCCCCGGAGATGTCTGCAAGCTTACCTGCCGAGCCAAAGGAACTGGCTATTATGTGGTGTTTTCTCAGAAGGTAATGGCAGCTCCAGTCATGATTTCATGCTCCAGTGTAGAAGTGTCCTGTATCTTAGAAATCTTTCCCTCCAGCCAGGGAAAAGAAGTTAATCCTATGATTCAAAAATTTCACTGTGTGATTAGATTTAATAGTTTATCCACTAGTTATGCGTTAGGACCAGAACTAAAATAAGTTTTTCCACATCTCACTATGTGAATTCATGAAAAATATGGGTCTTTTAGTGCTCCCTGCACTAGTTTGTTCTCAGTAGTGGATAAAGGGGTTTCTGCCTGAAGTTTTCCATTTTTCTGGAATTTTCTGGAGGAGAAAGAGTACTATGAGGATAAGGGTAATTTTAGCCCTGAATTATGTTTAGAAAGTCCAGAGTAACTCTTACAGAGCAAATTAATCTAGGATAATTTGCCAAGTAGGATAGATGTGACTTGTGGTCAGTTTGTTCCGTCAGATGCAATTAAAACTTAAAGATACCTGTCATTGCTTTCAGCCCTTTGCCAAATTGCTTTTGTGCTGGGAATGTTAGAGAAACTCAGTCTGGTCTGGCAGGGTAGACTTTCTGTTCTTATTAGGTGACATACATAAGTAACTGTGTTCTGCCCATTGGATCCGAAAAAGTCAATCTTTTCTGTGGCAGTTTTAACTGAGGTTCATTTGATTGCCCAGGTAACTGATGGGACTGAATGTCGACCGTACAGTAACTCAGTCTGTGTCCGAGGAAAATGCATCCGAACTGGTTGCGACGGCATCATCGGTTCAAAGCTCCAGTATGACAAATGTGGCGTGTGTGGAGGAGACAACTCCAGCTGCACAAAAGTCATGGGCACCTTTACCAAAAAGAGGTATTGATCTCAAGAATTGGTAAATGTATTTTGTTGTGCAAATAGTAACTCTGCTGTGTGCTGCTTTCTTTCTGTTTCTAAATGCAATTTGCTTTCATATGAAGATTGAGAAAAAAGGTACATTGCCTGTACTTCATAGCACTTTCCAGATGTATATAGCTGGCTTCTTAGCACTATCCTGAAACTGGCAAATCATCAACTGGCAAAACACCCTACCAAGCTCATTTCTGACACAAAGTGCCGATGGTGCAGGTGAGCACCCATTTAATGGGAAGCTTGCCTAAAAAAAGGCATAGCAGCATATGCTACTTGATAATCTTGCTGTGTCAGATGGATTGTGGTTTCTAGAGGAGAGAGAAAAAGGAACAGAGGAATGAATCAGAAAGTTGTTTGGATCAGAATTATCTCCAAATCTGTGAAATTTTGCATTTCCCAGATGCTTCACCCTGAGAATATGTTTTCACGTCATCTGTTTTGAATGACAGTGAGGGCACCTCACCTGATTTTGTGACACCCATTCCATGTGTAAGTAATGGAGAGAAGCAGACAGCTATAAACATCTTCCTTAATAGCTGAAAGGGATTATACCCTAAAATTACCTTTTCACACTGCTGAGTATGTGTGGAGTTGAGATAACTAGATGAGATATCAGAAGTAAACATTGGCTTAAGTGTGACTATATCTCTTCCTGTCCATTGGATTAATAGCAATCTCCAGATGGATTTCTTAAGTCAAAATATTTACAGCACTTATCCATTTTTATTGTCAGAGTTCACCTTTTAAGGATAATAAAACTTAATGAATTAAGTAAAATAAAAGGAACCACCCCCATGGTTTTCCCTCACTATGTTGAGGGGAGAGTAGGCTTTTTACTGAGATACCAATGTCTAGTAAGTCTTCTTTCTATCTGAACTCATTTTCCTCTCTAATCAATTCTTAAGAGTCATAGAAAAATAAGGATTTCTAATTATCATTCATGTAGATTCCAGGGTTTCAGAGGACTGCTATAGTGATCTACACATAGGAACTTGTAGTTGACAATTTCTATTCAGAATCAGTGACTTCATTAGTGTAACATCTTTTATATACAAAGTTGATTTTGTTTTATATGTTTCAAATTCCTACATAGCATATTGAAAGCTACCAGAAGTTGAAATATGACTCATGAAATGACCTTTTATTTCTATGCATTTCAACATACTGATTAATAGTCAAAATTACTTTGAGAGTGAATTTATTCTAAAAATAAACATAACTAATCTTCTTCCTGCTAAACCAATGATTGCTCACCTAGCAATGCCAAAACACCTCTGCCAAAAAGAATGGCTTTCCATCCAAATTAGTAATTATATAAACCAAATCTTTTCCAATTTGTAAATATTGAAATATCTGGGATGTCTGAATGAGGACAGTGGGAGATTCACTAATAATCTTATGCTGGAATCCAAGCTCCAGCAAAAGCATTAAAGGGACTCCATTAATGTCAGTGAGGCCAGATTTGTAGAACAAATATACTTGGAAATGGAGAGATTTATTATTATTCCTGTGAAGCTACCATCTTACTCTTCAAATCATGCCTCTAAGTAACATGAGACAGGCCAGTGGATAAAATATAAATTCAACCTTGATGCATTTATAACATTGCCCCAGTTAGAAAGTAACAGTCAACCAGTCACAAGTATGTTCTAACTGGATTTTGATTAAATTTTGGACTGACGAGAATTTATTTTTACTTGAAATGTTGAGATAATTCTTTTATGCAAGCAATTGACTTTAAAATAACCCCCTGATTAAAATAGTGAAACATGATTGTCTGTAAACAGTTTTTACAGTTGCGCATGAAAAGGCAGTGGCTGTAGTAAAATTGTCTTTTTTCCACTGAAAAATGGCAGCTCACGAGTTGCTGTCCGTTATAAACCAAACTGTAGCAATCTGTACATTAAATGTACAGGGAAATTTAAAAGCCCAAGCAGAAAATAGTATTTCCCATTGCAGACAATTGCCTTACAATATTTGTTTGTACTTTTTTCCTTTCAAAGCAGGCAAAACATAATCTTCTGTGAAATTTGCTTCCTAAGAACTTTCTTTTAAAAAGCTGTGAAACCAAATTATCAGAAGTTGGGAAAGAGGAGAATTGGTTCTGCACATACTTCTTTGTGCACATGGAATGCTAACAGTTCTTTGTGCAGATGACTTGAATTCTCCAGTAATGCTTTTAGTTTTTGAACAAATGATTTTGTAACTTTAATGACATGTTTTAACAGACTTATTCTGGTAACTGTTATGTAAAAGTTATTGTGCAGTGCTGTAGAACAGAGTCTCCAGCCTGGGTTTTGCACCATACTCCTTCAGCTTTATGGAAGTGCTAAATCAGTAGAGTTTTAGTCATTGTCCCATAACTGCTGGAAATAGCAGGCAAATAGCAAACGCGTTTCAATTGTAGAATGTGCAGTCTCTACTTGTACAGCCAAAAGTTCTCAAAATTAGCAGTCTGTTCTTTAAACAATCCCAAAGGACACCCCTTCACTTTTACATATTTTTGATGTATTTTCTCATTAAAGCCTTTCAGATATAGGATACTTGCAGGATGATTTTGTCACGGATTTAGAAATGAAAATGCATGTCTCCAAAGTCCAGCTGGTAGCTTATAGCTATGTACAGTCTTTAGGGTTTTCTTCTATGTATCAGTAAAGTTAAAATAACATACTTGAGATAGTGATAAGTTCCAGCACGCTTTCAGGTTTTGAATGCTTGTCCCTTTTGGTAAAAGAGTTTAATATCTTTTTCTAAATCTGAGTTAAGATATTCCATAAGTAGCAACAGACAGAACTCTGTAATGATACAAATGAAACATTTGGGTGCCTCTCTTATTAGACACTTGACAATTCATCTTTGGGTTTATGAATTTCAAAGTAAACAAATTTTTTCTCAGTGATCAAGATTATTTTTAAATGTTCCCAAGGTACCTTTACCCAGCTGTTTCTCTGCTCGTGCTTTCCTTAATCATCATTATAGCAAAGACAGCAAGAAACAGCTGTAACGAATGCGTATCTCATTATCTTTTCCTTGGCAGGCAATGCGTGCATCGTATTTCATATCTCCCACCCTTTGGTGAAATATATAAGCAATCTGTTATTTTTCATTCCTCTTCTATCTGACTCACATAAAATTGTTACTAAAGCTAAATATTAAGCAATCAGAAAGAAGTGCAATAGAAATTTCTTCAAGAACATAAAGTACAATGCAGTAGACCAACAGTAGAACCTGGTCAAATTAATCATAGATGAGCCTCAATCCAGATGGACTCAGGGCCTGAACTGAAACAAAGCAAGATGTGTCATACCAGTGACTTTGTGAGGTGTGGCAGCAAGACTTGAGGCTTATTTCTTGCTAGCTGCTGAATATTTTTCTTTTTCTCCCTTCGTTCAGCAAGGGCTACACAGATGTAGTGAAAATCCCCGAAGGGGCAACACACATCAAAGTTCGGCAGTTCAAGACTAAGGACCAGAACAGGTTCACTGCCTACCTGGCCCTGAAGAAGAAAAACGGTGAGTACCTTGTAAATGGAAAATACATGATCTCTACTTCAGAAACAATCATCGACATCAATGGGACTGTCATGAACTACAGTGGCTGGAGCCACAAAGACGATTTTTTGCACGCAATGGGACACTCTGCCACAAAAGAGATTCTTATTGTGCAGATACTTGCAACTGATCCAACTCAGCCAGTGGATGTCCGCTACAGTTTCTTCGTGCCAAAGAAACAAGGGCAAATGACTAACTCTGTCACCAGCAAAGTGACTCCACAGCTCACACAACCCCGCTGGGTTACGGGGCCATGGCTCTCTTGTTCTCGAACGTGCGACACAGGATGGCACACCAGGACTGTCCAGTGCAAAGATGGGCATGGCAAACTAGCTAAGGGCTGTCTTCTCTCTCAGAGACCTTCAGCATTTAAACAGTGCTTGTTGAAAAAGTGTTAACCTGTGGTTGTGATCTTCTTTAAAAGAGGTTTGATTAAGCCATTTTTGACATACTGGTATTAGGTCTGCCCAGACAGAGAGAAGCAAAGGCTTCAATGTACTTACATACAGTCTCAAATTATGGGCAGAATCTGCCTATTTGGACCAAATGAAGATGTGCACTGCTTTAAGTAATAGTAGGGTGACCCTGATATGTCAAAAAAAGTAGGCATTAAAGTTGTTACAAGCCCTCTGTGTCTGCAAAACTGTAAAATAAAATAATGCAAAAGAAGAAAAACTAGCGAATGGAGGAGCCTGGGATATTTGAAGGTTACAGAATCATCTCCCCTTTTTCACCTACCTCTAATACAGTATGTCCTTATAAAACATCACACATACACGTGACCCCACAGTAGCTTATTTTATACTGTTTTGTAAATATCTTTCATTTGGTATGTCACTTTATATCACTTGGTTCTATTAAAAAATCAAAAGACAAACTACATAAGCAAAGTGATTGACCAAAGTATATCTGCAGCCCTTGTGGACTTGTTCCATTATTCAGCAAGGGCCACAGATGTTTTACTGGAAAATGAAGAGCTTGCTGCTGGTTTTAAAAAGTGATACCTTTTGGTTTTGACAAAAGGAAATACATTTTCATGCTAGGAATTTCCTGACAGTATATCATTATTCTATGACAATACTGTGTTTCCACCAAGAAACTCTCAGGAGCACTGCAGCAGCTTACAGACCAGGGAACCCCACGTGTACATGGCTCAAATATCAGGACCATCAGCAACTCCTCACTACGTCTGTGTCAGGCATGCACAGAAGGAGGATTTGGCTGCTAGGAGGAATTTGTGTACGCTGTGCTTGTAAACCTTTCACTAGTTCCAGCTGTGCCACAGCTTAGGGTCCTTGTTGTCAATGAACAATAGCTGCTAGCTGCTTCTTTCCATGAAACAAAGGCATACTGTATTTTGTAGAAACTAGTTAGAGAACCAAAAATTACAGGTAACATAATCAAGTGTCTTCAAACTCAGATATTCTGAGGCTGTGTTCAACTGCTTTTTCTGTTATTTTCTCTATGGCTTCCACCTTAAATCTAACAATGTGTAATGTACCTATGTCTTTTCAAGAGGCTATAAAGGTCAGAGAAACACAGCAAGCAGTTAATATTTTATCACTGTTTTGTCCATCATGTCTAACTCTGGTATTCATCTTACCAGCAAAAGTTTGTAACTCTTTGTCCTTTTTGATTGTTTTGTGTGTGTTTGGGGTTTTTTAAAGATATAGAAAGCATTCATCTTTTGTATATCCACCATATTTGGGAAGAAGAGGGGTCGCTAGGAAGTCAAACCACATCAGGATGTGGAGGACTTGTCCAATATCAATATGACTGTTTCCACAGCGCAGGCAGTAGCTCGTAATAGTTTTCGTTGGCAGCAATTCCTGAATCCCATTATTGTCTGGTAGACGTTCTGTGACTGAGGATGGGCATTTCACCTTATGCAGGTGGAAGCCTGATAGCAATCCTGTTAAATTGCTTCCTTTTATATCAGCAGGCTTTAAATTAAGCCCTAAGATAACAGGTACCAAAAGAAATGGTAAAAAAACCAGATGAAATAAGAATCCCATCTGTCTCTTATTCCTCTGTTCATCCGCACAGGAGAGTATGAAACTGCAAGGCAGATTTTCAGACATGGGTCACAGCTGTAAGTCAGTGGTACTTGAGCACTGAAATACCTCAGGCTCTTCTGAAAACCCCAGGCGTGAAATCAGGAGGGAAAACTTGTTGGAGTGTGTAGCAAGAAGGGCAGGTCTGACTCCAGGCTGACACAAACATGTTTTTGCAACTCTGGCATGTTTGTATGAACTCTCAGAAATCATGTGATGATTTCAAAACAGCAGAGTTGCTACATCTATAGCTGTGAAACCTGGAGAAGTATCTATTTTTGTACCTTGTTCTAAATAAACAGTAAAAGGGGTAGGGCCTCCTCCTCTTTTAAATGGAGTACCAACAAATGTTACTAATCATCTTCAGCTTTCAAGAACAGCGTGGCCTTCTGTTTAGGAGCAGTCCCTATGCAAAATTGTGGATCTTGAGGATAACTCCCCATTTAATCTTGATCTTGCCCTAAGAATTGAGAGGCTCTGAATATTTGCAGAGTGCTCGAAAGTAAAGATTTATGCCTTCTCAACCTGTAAAAATAAGATCACTTTGGAACACCTTATTTTCCTTTTAAATAATCAGATTTTTATACATATCTATATATATTACACATTCTAGAACCTCTAGAAAAAGTCCATAACAAATAGAAACAACCATGAGAGAAAAAATCAGGATGTTTAATGTGTCTCAGCACAGACTTAACATTTGTCTCAGCATACAGCTGCTGCATTAAGTGGTATTTGGTTTCCTGTGTTTTTTTCATAACAGAGACAGAATGTGCAAGTATATGTGTTTTCATCCTGGTAATAATTTATTATATAATCAAAAGGATGAGTAAAGCTTTTGGATGCTATTTAGGCTCCAGAAGAGTAATACCATACATGGGTATAAATTTAAAGCTTCCTTAGATCAAGAGTATCTTTTTCACTTAAAAAGTTTATTTATATAAATATAAATAAGTATGAGAACAAACCACTATAGTGACTTTACCCTTTTCACCAGTGTAGCAGCAAATTATTACGAGCAAAGAGCAGATGCCTTTCTGTGGTGAGAGGGCAAAGAGGACAGACCAAGGCAGGACCCTAAATGCATAAGATAAACTAGGTCAGCCTGTTGTAGTTAACACTTCCTTTTTTAGGTGTTCTTGGTAATCAAATTCCAATTCCAAACCTTTCTTCTGTCAGTCATGGCTGTCTCATGTAACTGATGAATGAAAAATGGGTGCAAGGTATCTGACTTTGTCATGTCCACATCTATTCTCAACTAAATTCTGTGTCATTCACTCTGTTACATCGTTTACATTACTACCCAGTGTTGCCAAGCTGGATTCATAAAATGCACCCAGGGGATAGAAACCCAGAGTTTTGCTATTGGTGTAGTGAGGAACAATCCTCAGTGTTAAATTCACACTGACTTTGGGACACACTTCCAGTGCCCTCAGGTGAATTTGGACCTCTAAGCATTGGTGAGTTTTACAGCATCTGGTTTTCAAATAAGAGATTGTCATTAGGAAAAAGCCTGTCAACTTCGGTTTGACTGTATACGAGAAATTAAATTTAACTGCCTTCCTGTGGAAACAGTTTTATCACAAGGGGAGAGAGAAAATCTTGTGGACTCATAACAACTGTTTAAAAAAAAAAAAGGCAACACAGCACTGAAAAAAATAAAATAATTTATTGTTTTTACAACTGGTATGTGAATGGATGTAATGAATTTATTTATTCTTATTTAACAAAATACCAATTTTGCAAATTCTATATTTAAAATGTTTTGCTATCATCTCTGTCTCTCTCTTTCTCGCTCTCTTTTAATTTATGCTTCAGATTTGTGTTGAAAGTATGCCTTGTGAGTTTACATAATATATGGCACTGGTTATTTTTTGTATGATTTTATTTAGAAAATTTTCTACATGAAACAGGAGTATATGTGTATACATGTGTGCACACTGTATAGATGTATATTCTTTTTCTGCAATCATCATTTTCTTAAGAGTAAGTTCTAAATTTGTAATTTTGTGACACCTCATGTGCAAAGCTCCTTGTTACACTTCACTTCAAAAATCTCTCAACTAGAGAGTCACAAAGGTCTGTGGACCACAAAAAACAAACTATATTGGCTCCTGAAGAAGTCAGACAACAGATTTGCTTCACTTAGATGTATGCAATTCATGCTGCACACCTCAGACTGACCACCAAAGCTGGTGCTTTAATTGTAACAGGCATGGACTTTTAGTAACTGGGAGTCCTCCATATGTGAATGAAGTTCCTCTGAGTTGCCAGGGTGGCAAGTGAGTCTTCTTTCATGCAGCTTCTTATGTTAAAGTGAAAATGTTAAAGAGAAACTCTTGGGTGCCTCTTTAAAAAACAGCTTGAACAATTTGGTTGATGAAGGCTGAACCATCAAAAAAGCTACTTTTTCAATGTTTTCACTGCTTATATACATATATAAATATGTATATATGGATATAAAAGTCAAAAGCCCAGTTTGGAAGGCTTTACAATGTTTTACTTCATTGTATTCTAGCTCTTTGCACCGCATCAGGAGAAGTTAGATGCAAAAAAGCCAGTAAAGCATGTTTCCAAGAAAGTAACAATATCTGTTTGCTTCTACTTTTCATCCAGTTCAACTACTCCGCAACTCAGGGGAACTAGTATTGGGTCCAGTATAAGAGGGGAAATGTCATACAGACAAACCTACAGCTTTTCTGCAGTTTATTTAACAGTACAAATTACTCCTGTAGCCACTTCACTGTAAGGGCAGTACTACAGACTGCACATAAACAATTCCAAGCTGTTGAAAGTCCCCTTGCTTACCAGTGCCCAATTCCATCTCAGGCTCTCTGTGCAGTCCCTGCTGCCACCCAGGAACTGGTGAAGACCCAGAACCAGCCATGAGGCTTTAGATGAATTAGTGATGGGCAGTGGGTGATGCTTCCTCCCTCAAAACCCAATCCAAAATGCCAGGGAGTGACTGCAAGCTGGGACCTTGGTGATCTTCAGGGAAGTCTTTAAATAGGATTTGTAAGGATGGATCATTAATAATTGTGAGCTTTCAGCAATATGTTTAGGTGAATGTTTCTGCTCATGCTAATAAATGTCATGCTGTTCTTTGTCACTGAGGAAGATGGAGCCTATGGCAAGAGGCAAAATTAGATTCTCTGAGCATGGGCTGCAATTTTCAGAAAAAAAAAAGTTGTTTGGTTTGTAGGGGTTTGTTCCCTTTTTTAATGAAGTGATTCATTTTTATGCTGCCAGGGTGCATCATTGCATTCCTACTTGTCATCTGCAACATTTCCAAGGGGCGTTTTTCTGTGGGTACACTGATACTAACTTGTATGGTAAAGCTAGTTTAATATTCTTGCTTTAAATAACATTGCAAATGCAAGTATTTCTGGTTTATCAGATGTAACAATAATGACTCAATGTAAGAGAAATTATATCCTTAGCTGGCACCCCAAAAAGTAGCTTTGGGCCTTAGAAGATTTTATCACAAGTGCAAGTTAGAGTGTAAAATTTGAAATGCCCAAACACAGGTGAGTGGTACAGGAGCTTCTCTCCAGACATGCCATACCGAGTACCCCAGTACCATCCCAGTGCTCTGCACACTGCAGTTACAAGTTGCAAACAAAACTCACAATGTGGTTTGCCCTGGAAGTTCTCTGTGGGGGCTCATGGTCACCGCAAGGACAATAAAATCATCTCCACACACATCAGCCTGGCTTAGTCCGTGTTGAAAGACATACATGGGCACATGTAGAGCTTCCCTGTGCCTAAATGCAAGTGCATATTTTTTGTGTGTGCATGTGTATGCTTGTGTGTATATAAACATGTACATGTACATACATACACAAGCATGTATTTGGATCTCCATTACTCCCACTCATGGGGGAAAAAGTTACACTGGGTTTATTTATACCTATGTAAATTTAGAACTTCATTACATCATTTGGCTTTGCAGGAGGTGCTTCAGACTTATACCACTGTAAGTGACAGCATATTTTTTGTTTTAATTTATAGTAACTGGTTTGCACAATTTATCATATGAACTGTGAAATCTTCAAATAGTTTATCATATGAAACATAGTGACATTCAAGCATAAATGGATTGTTAAAATCCCATCAGATACAGGAAATAATACCCTGAATTGAAGTTGGAGACAGCATATACTCCTCTATAGCAATAAACTTAACTTCTGTAGCCAGGTCATCTGTCCAGCATCAGACAGATAAAATGAACGAGGTATTGTAGGAAAGACTAAGGGGAAAGCACAGTGTTTGGCTTTGCTTAGTTTACTTCATGTGCCTGTGGTGCCAGCATATTCTGGGAAGTGTCACTGTGCATTACAGATAACTTGGCTGAAATACCGGTACCCTTTGAGAAACTAAGCTGTGTCACAAAATTTTTTTTTCCTCCTAGTATGTGTCTAACAGAGGAGAGTTAACATTTTTAGAGCACTACTATGTCAGCCAGTTTACATCCTAAAAATATGTTATGCAAAATACAGATTCATTTGAACTGAATTGTACAAGGTCTACATTGTACTATGACACATTGAAGGCCAATATTTTGTTTTGTGAACTATTACGTATGTATAATTTACCAGTTGTAATCTTGAAACATTTGATTCTGTGATTTCAGTAAAAGTAATAAATATAAACTGTATCATAGGTCCAAAATACTTGTTTATATGGTATATTTTGGGCCACTGTTTGTGCCCCACTACAGGCAGAGGAGCATAAAGATCTTGAGCTGATCCTACATTAAGGCATAAATATCCTTTCTATATGTAAACATTGCACTTTAGGTGTGTCAGGTGGAGTTTCAGCAAAGTATTTGGGGGAGTCAAGAAACATAATAGGAAAGTGCAGAAGGTGGTATTTGGTGCCCTTCCAGAGCCTCAGACAAAGATTCCTATTACAAAGATTTACTATTCTAATAGAACCATATTATTATGCCCTATAATTCCTTCTTCATGCTGATTTCTTGCTTATCCTTTCACATTCCACAGCACTAAGTTGGACTTTTTCTTGTTCCTAAAAATTATGCTTTCCAAAGAGGTGTTCTTCCCAAAAGTAAAAGCTCATCCTGTCTAAATCTTAACTCCATGTGCATATCTAATCTATTGATTGCTAGTGTTTTTATGAATTTTAGATTTTGCCTTTATTAATTTAGAGTTTTTGCTTTATTTTGTTTTACAAATTGTGAATGGAATAGGTTCTTATTTACAGAAACAGTTTATATGTGCGTAGGAATAGCTTTTTATCATAGACTGTTCAGACAATGGCAGTAAAGCTTTACAGAGCTGTCATTACCTATAGAAGGGCTCAAGGTCTTCAGAAAAAATTGGCTAAGAAATCTTCTTGAACCCCATTACAAGAAAGCCGTCCTCCTAGTGCTTGGTACAGTCTATGCACAATATGTAATATTTTTAATATTGCTACTGCAGATATATATAAAGATAAAGGTAAATATATATACATTTATAAAGATATTTCAGAAAATCTTGCTTGTACATTTATATTAGATGGTTGTAAGGCTTGTCCATCAGAAAGCCTACAGTAGGCAACCCAAGTGAAGGGTGCAGTGAAAACCCTGTGCTAGAAGGCAGCTTTGGCATTTACCCTTCCTAAATAATTTAGGGAGATGAGTTATCTGCTACAGTCTTCAGTAAAAGTTGACTAACAGGTTTTCAACCCTCCCTTCACCTTTCCTGATCTACTGCAAAACCTCCAACTCCTGGTCTCTCCTGCCCACCTGCAGGTAGAAATACCAGTCATGCAAACAAAGCCACAGCTTTGTCCTCTACTTTCATTTTGTCTCCTAGAGTTACACCTCGGAGATACATCAGCACCTCCTCCATATCTCTGCATGGCAAGGTGCAATGTCACCAAGTGTTTATGGATTATCTCCCCAAAACTCCATTTGTATTTCCTGTTTTAGAGTTTGCAGTAGCTCAGAGAAAGCCATTACTGGGAGCGGAAATCCATTCATATACAAATCAAATAGAGCAGACACAGCAGTATAGACTTTCTCAAATGTCCTGCACTGCCATAATCCCATTATTCTGCAGGGACTGTTCTGTATCAGGAAGATGAACTCATTTTCTCTTAATGTATTTTCCATCTCTTCATAATGTGACATTTCACCTCTTCAGAAACTATCCATAATTACATGTGAGGAGGGAGTCTTCCATTCCCATGATTCAGAGCTTGTAGACCCAAATCTCATTTTTAGGTGGGGATGCAAGATGGATTTGATCCAGTTGCAGTCTTCTAGCCATACTGATCTTTTTTTTTTTTTAAGAAAAAAAAAGGCTTTGAAACCTCAAAATACATCCAGTAATCAAGCTAGAAAATGTCTTTCCACATGGCTTACACTGTTCCCATCACTCTCCTTATGTCATGCTCTGCAAAGTTTAAAGTAATACATTCATCATACTTAGACCACTCAACATTCGAAGCTGACTGAAGGATAGGGTTGAAGAATAAATGTGTGGGAAAAATAATCTTACAAATCCAAGGAAAAATTATTATTTTCTATGCTTGGATGAACAGGGCAGCAATCTCTTTGCTTTCCCTTGACCATTCTGGAGAAAACATACCTGTAAGTGAAAGCACACAGACATTTTCTTAAGCAACTCTTCAAGAAAGCTTTGTTGTAGCAATCATGTGCAACCCAAGGATTTTGGCCATTGCAAATGTAGTCTGACTGCTCCAAGTGTTGCTTAACAAACACCGTAAGACAGGAAAGTCAGATGAAATTCTGAAGATCACATGTGCATGTAGGTATGGGAGAGAGAGAGGTGTCTCAGAAGGTGTAAGGGGTTAAGTGTTGTATTCTGTAGTCTTTATTAGCTTCAATGCATTTTGGCAGCTCATAAGCATGTATTTGTTTCTACCTGTAATTTGGTTCAGTGGTGTGTCTTTGTTTTATTTCTTCCATCTATTCCACTGTCTCAGTAAATCCTAAAGGACCCTCCTGCATGTCCCTGACTAGGGAGGCATGAGTTCTGCTAAGCAGCCTCCTGTGAGCAGCAGCACTTCCCAGTAAGTCCTGACGACTGCCAGAGGGACTCTAAAGGAACAGGGTCCCCTGCCCTCGCAGCTGCCAGAAGCAGAGGGCAGGGCAGGGGTGAACCCCACAGTGCACATCAGAACCCTGCTGGCATCCACTCTGTCTCACAGCATGAAACCAGCTGAACTTTGAGATCCTGCACAAGTGCAAGGACATGACTGTCTCTGGCTCACCTGGGCACTTTGCACACTTGTGCATCAGAAATCAATTCTTTTTATAGCACCAGCTCTGCTGCTCTCCTTTTTTCCCCCTTCCACATTCACAGTGTTATTTTGAGAGTGCAATCAAAATGAGGTTTACATTCCTTGCACCGGAGGCACTGAGGCCCTTGGTCCTTTCAAGCTTTAGGCTGCTGTGGCAACAGGTGCTGTGCCCAGGCCCTCTGCTGATGGGAGCCAGGTGTTCTCATGCACATGGATAATTTTGCTTATTTGCTGTAATGATTGAAGCCTATATGCCCTGGCGAGGTTTACAAATGTAAATTCTGCTCTAACTATGCCAGTAATCACATAAGGGCCATATACATGTGTTAGTGCACATAAACTCTACATTCTTGAAAAAAAAACAATTGCCCTCGACTGGCACTGCAGCAGAGAGGCCCACTGGAAACCAACCCTGTACAGCCATAAAGCCATGGGGGCACCACAGAGAAACATCTGCCTGGTCAGCAGGCAGGCACCAGCACAGTGAACACCACTACGGTCCTGTCATGCCTGAGAGCATCAGGTAATTCACATCTTGAAATAGTTGAGAGCTGGCAGCCGGCCACCCAGGCAATTCCTGGGATAGCAGATACCCAACCGGTTGGCAAATAAGTTTAGTTACCTAGTAAAGGTGCTCTGTAACTAAAGGGTAACGAAAATTATACCGGAAACATTCAGAGCACTTTAAAGTGGTCAATTTAAAAAAGGGCCCTGCCCACTGGAAGTGGTCCTTTGCCGAAGGCCTCGCTGTGCTAGGGCTGGTTTGTCCAGAAAAAACAGTGTTAGATGCATTCTGTGTGGGCTGGGAGGAATGTTTTCTCACTGATATTTATGTGGCATGCTAAGATCTGACAGCCATCCAGAGGGGTTTGGGCCAATATTTCATTTTAAATACAAGCTGCACACAGCTGAATAAAAGCACATGAAATGGCATTGCTTCTGAGGGATAAACCGAATGGCAGACTCCATATGGTAAAGCAGCGGCTACGGAGATATAGGTTGTTTCGACAGGAATTTGAGCTATGAAAGGATTTAAGGGGAAATTACCAGCCAGTCTGGCATTCAAATGCCAAAATACACAGTCAGACTCTTGGCTGTACAGGCATGCTGTAATGCTCTTCAGCTTCGCTTCAAAGGCAGAAGGGAAGTGGCAGGACTCTGTGGAAACCTCAGCCTCTCCATGCATGCAGGAAATCACCATCACAGCTCAGCCCGTTCGCTGGGTTAAAATGAAGCCGTGAAGAATTACATATGAAGAACTTTTCCTTCAGAGGAGAGGAGAAAGAACCAAAGGATGTTTCGTTTCCCTCTCCATCAGAATGTTTATTATTTTGGGATAAGTTTGTTGTGTATTTTTGGCTACTTTTTCCCCCAAAATAGTTTCTTAAGGACACGCAGAGCCAGAGCCAGAACCTAAGGCAAGTTGTGATGTTACTGTGGAACAGTTTTGCCTCCAAAAGGTCTCTGCCTTCCTCAGCCTATGAAGGCCTTTGCAGTATGGCTCCAGTTTTGGGGTCCTCTTCCTCTGAGCCTGCATCTTCTGCCTCAGGAGCCTTTCCTTTGGCTGCATTCATAATGTGTATTCAAATCATCACCTGGTTTGTTTTGAGAGCTAGTCAGGTTTCCAGAAATATGTAAAAGAGACTAGGGGGAAAAAAACCCACATTGGCCAAAAAAAAAAAAAAAATAGATGTAGTTTCTTATTTACAAGTACAAAAGAGGAAAGAGAGGGGAAAGCTCCAAGAAGAAAGTGTAACTATGAGGAATATGTCTTCTCTTTTGAATTTGGATCTAAACCGTAACCAGGCAGCATCTAAAAACTTTGGAAAACTCAGGGAGTTGATTTAGCTCTCATAGAACTCAGTATCTTGGGGTAAGCTTTACAATATAAACCAGAGCAACTAAAAGACAAGAACAGAGCAGTGATAGAGGAAAAAATGGTTTACTTTTCAATTAGATACAGCAAGGAAGAAGTAACTAAGAAGGGAACCTGAACAGTTTAGGATCATTTCATACAAGATTAAACTTATCAGATGAATATAAGGAACAAAAATTTTTGATTCCAAAAGGATAAATATGGATTTCCATTTGAAGCAGTAGCTGAAGACTTCACAGCCCAATTATTCATGAGAATGTGTATACTGTTACTAAAAACCTGACGATTGCAGCCCAGATGGGTTTATAATTTCAAGCCTTTTCAAAGTTTTGTTATTTATTTAATTAGGTATTCCCGGAGGTTCCTACTCTTGCATGGAATCTGCAATATGCAATTGTATCTGCAATATGCATTACAACCCACAAAGGGGTGGGAGTGAATCAGTCATTCCTAATGTATTTCTTAATGAAACATTGAATTTTGAAGCAGAAAGTTATCAGGTAAACTAGAGTTTCTTCTTTATACCTGCTCAGACCAGGGAGATGTACGATAGGGAACACACCTCAGAGATAGGGGATTTAGGCATAAGCTTGATTAACAAGTACTCCAAGGGCTCCTGATGTCGTCACACAAGAGAAAGGCATTGGCTGAATGACATAGGAATGTAACCACACTTCTGTGTGTGGGACCAGGACTATTGAGGGTCCCAGCTGAAGGTGTGCCATGACTGTGGCTCACTGAGGGACACTCTCATAGGTGTTGACCCCAGAAATTAGTGAGAATGAAGGGATAATGCCTGCCTGGGAGTCAGTCTTTAAGCAGGTATGTGAGGCCAATTCACTAGTAAATAAATAGCTTGATCATTTTGGACATGTCTCAAAGCACTACAGAAAGTAATTAGAGGACCACAAAAAACTATATTCGTGTCTATATGGCAATAGGCAGAGGTTATTTTAGCAGTGTGAAATGTTTTCTGATTCAAACAGCACACAAAAAGTGCCAGGGCAATGCCAGTGACAATAACGTGTAGTGTAATGTTGAGGATGAAAAACCTTCAGCTGGATTTGACCCAGTATAAACCATCCCTGGCTCTACCCCAGTAATATTCAGTGTTAACCAACTATATCTGGGCATTTTATCTGAATAGGATCTGTCACTTGAATAGAGATAAATTATGTCTACACTTATTACAGAGTCTTTAGTGTTGACTGAAAATGTAACTTTCATTTGTAAATCATTTCAGTGAATTTGTAAATCCCATCCTTAAAGCTTTTGAAAGACATATTATTTTTTCACTTGCTATTTAACACCACATTGTGATTCTAGCCAAAACCTGAAATCCCACACAAGGCAGATTATGTTCAGGTCTCTGGCTGTCTACATATTTTCCTCTTCTATGTACCTTACAAGCCAAAGCCTGAATATAGCCTTAAAAGCATATCCTCAGCATACACTCAGGAGACCACATTCAGTATCCTGCCACCCATCATATTGAACTGATTGATTCTACCAGGATTGTTAATAAAACCATAATTTCAAAATTTACTTAAAAACTTTTTTTTTTAATGGTATAGTAGTTATGGCAACTGCTTCCTGCCACCTCTGCTGCCAAAAGCCACAATCCATCCATGAAAAAGAGCTCCTCCATCCAAACACATTTTTCAGTGGACAGCAGCATTCCCTGGCTGGAGCACACTCTTCCCTTCTGGCAAACTGGAAGCCAAACAAAATCTGTAACAAATGTGAGCTAAAAGTGAGGAATTAAGTGAACTTCTTACAAATGACTTTGTATTTTTACACATACATGCAATAGAAAAGAAATAGGAAAACCTCTCAGGGAGGATCGAGGGGGAGAAATAGCCAGTCAACCCCAAGGGCTGTTCAATGAAAGAAAATGTTTTCCTTTCTTAGAACACACATTTGGAATTCAAACTCTTAAAAGTCTTGGCATAATAGCAATTAAAAAATCGGTGAGTTATTTCCCCTTTTTCTTCATTTAATTCTACCATAGAGGTCAGTGGCAGGATTTCTGGAGTCTGGTGTATTTCCTGCCTGATGATCAAAGTTTGCTTTATGAACTTGAAAATAAAATGTTTCTATTCTTTGCTAGTACCATAACTCTCTTTCTACAGGCAGGTTTTTCTGGTCTTGACACAAAATAATTCTTAAATGTCATGTTGGGCAGCATGCTAAAGCTTTTAGAAGAGCTTTACAATTACTTTTATAGGCTGTATTAATAAATACTATTTTCCTGCCTAGGCGTAATTCCAGTGCAGAGTTATGTAGAACTTGCTTGTCTTTCCCTTGCTTTGTTGGCTGTGACCTTTTACCCACTCAGAAAATAATTAGTACGTTTTTCTGCTGATAGTTGGATGCTTTCATGCTCTCTTATTATAAGAAAACATTGTAACAGAGCAATGTTTTGAGCAAACAGTTCAATGTGCTGTTCAAGCCCCTGTAACAAGTGAATATAAATTTACAAGAATGTCAAAAATTGAATGAATCAAGAATGAAAAGCCACTTTTAAAGCAGGAATTCTCTAATATTGACTGAATTTGGAGATTTTATTAAAATGCGACACAGCCATCATGATTCAAGTCACTTTGGGATTTTTGGCTGCATGTGAGAAGATAAGGCACAAGTTCTAGGTCTAATTAGGCACTGCATGCATTGTGGTCATTAATAATTTCCACCACAATAGCTTCAGCCTACAAAATGTTTTGCAAACAAATTGCAGAAGCAGGGAGTAGACAGTGTAAGCACCCAAATACGCATACAGTACACAAGCTTGAAATCATGAAAAATAGAAGGGAAGGAAAAGTAACAGCAGAGATATGGATCCAATCCAAATTTTGGGTCAGTATCACTCCAGTTTTGCTTCCAGGTTCAGTGATGGGACCGCATTGCCCATCAGTCTGTGTTAATGCAGTGCTTGCTCACTGAAACCCTTTATCTCCCCAAGAAGTGCCCACCTTACTGAGATTTTTGCCTTCCAAATGGTTCTCACTGCCTCTGTGCAAGCGATGTATTGTATAGCTATGTTAGGCATTTTAGCTTTTTTTATCCAGTAAGCATAGTAATAGGATTTCAGACATTAAGTCCCTTGCCACTGGGCAGCCTAATGGCAGGAGTCATCAAGTAGTCCCCTTACACATCCTTAGCATGTGACTGAGTTGTGTGGAAATGGTATTTACATGAACTCCCTCCACAGAGTCATGGCAAAAAAGAGGAAGGCTGTACACCTGCAGGAATGTCTACTTCCTGCCTTCGTTCCAGTTCCCAACCTTGAGCTACCATGCATTGCAGCAACAGAGGAATTAAAAGAAATTAGAAGAAAAGGCAAAGTATATACATATAATGCCATGAAACAATTGAAGTTTGTATCTCCAGGGATTTTCTGATTAATTCATGGCTTGGATTTTCTCCCAAATAAATTATGCTGGATTGATGCAGGACTAGCCTAACTAAAAGATAGTATTTCCATTCAAAGCCTAATCATAATCAAACATCCCTGAGTTCCCCTTAACTGTGAGGCTGAGCTGCAAGATCTCAGAATTTGCTTATGCTTACAGGTCAAATGAAGTGGTGACAAATAGGCACCAGAAGATATCCTTACCCCTGTTTCCCAGCTGAAGCAACTGGAAGACGTAAAAGTCATAATTACCCCGTTTTAAGTCACACAGTGAGCAGAACTGCAGCCAGGAATGTATCAGGGGCTTCTAGGCTCCAAAACAGTGATATAAAACAACTGTTCCTCTGTTACCAGGATTTTTTACAGCTGCTTTCAGCATCAGTTTTACGTTCTCAGTTATTTTTTTTCATTCCAGCCACCTCTTGCAGCTGCATCCACAGAAGCAGTTCCACACTTCGGACAGAGCACTGGCCCTGCCTACAGTAACTCTTGAATTAGTCAACCTAGGCACCTTTGCTAATTGACAGAAAATGACAGAATCATTTAGGTTGGAAAAGACCTCTATGATTGTTGAGTCTAACCTTTGACTGATCACCAACTTCTCAACTAAACAATAGCATTAATTGCCATATCCAGTGAATTCTTGAACACCTCCAGGGATGGTGACTCCAACATCTCACTGGGTAGCTTGTTCCAATGCTTGGCAACACTTTCTACGAAAAAATTCTTCCTGATGTTCAACCTGAACATCCCCTGCCACAGCTAGATGCTGTGTCCTCTTGGCCTGTCACTATTAATGCCTGGGAGAAGAGCCTGACCCACACCTGGATCCAACCTCCTGTCAGGTAGTGGTAGAGAGTAGTAAGGTCACCTCCAAGGCTCCTTTTCTCCAGGTTGAGCCCCCCAAGACACTCTTCATCAGACTTGTGATCTAGACCATTCACCAGCTGTGTTGCCCTTCTCTGGACTCAATCCAGCCCCTCAATGTCTTTCTTGCAGTGAGTGGCACAGAACTGGTCACAGTACTCAAGGTGCAGCCTCACCAGAGACCAATACAGGGGGCAGTCTCTGCCTTGTCCTGCTGGCCACACTATTGCTGGTACAGACCAGGTGCCATTGGCCTTCTTGGCCACCTGGGCAGACACTGGCTCATGTTCAGTGGCTGTTGACCAGAACTCCAGGTCCTTTTCCCCTGGGCAGCTTTCCAGCCACTCTGCCCCAAACTTATAGCACTGCCTGGGATTATTGTGACCCAAGTGCAGGACCCCGCACTTGGCCTTGTTGAATCTCATACTGTTGAGCTTGGCCCATCAGTTCCTCTGCAGGGCCTTCCTACGTTTCAGCAGATCAACATTCCTGCCCAACTTGCTGTCTTCTGCAAGTTTACTGAGAACACAGTCGATCCCTTCACCCAGATCATCAATAAAGATATTAAAGAGGACTGAAGATTTCACACAGGACTGAAAAGTAGTACCATTTATACCTAAATGGTATAAGGCCTGTGTCTTTTGCCATTGACCTTAGGATAAGATAAACAGTACCCCACTGGCTCTTGTATCTTCCCACTGTTCTATATCATTATATGTGGAGGATGCTTTCCCATTTGATCTACCCCTGACCTCAGATTGCTCTACAGATTGCATGATGGAACAATGGTTGACTTCTATGTGAGCAGGTCTATAAAGACAAACACTGCTGTCATAAATTATTCCAGTGGCACGCTGTCTGCCAACACTGTATTACACTGTTCCTCTTATTAATTTTTTAAAGCCTAAATATATAAAACTGTTATAACTCTTTCATAGGCTTTCAAGAATGTAAAAAAAAATATTTTGACACTGGGGAGGGGTTTTCTCACAGGGACTTTTGAATCTGAATCTGAAGAGGGTTTAGAGCTGCCTTTTGGATTCAACAGAGAGAGAATGGGCATTTCATACATGTGATTCTTTTCACCCTACAGGGGATGTCCATAACAGATTAGATGGGCTGCATATTACAAACATGTATTTCTTTCCAGTGGCAAAGGGACATGGGGTTCAGACGTAGACAGCTACAGTCTGAAGCTGACTGAAAGAAATCTCATTCCAGGTCTCAAAGGGCTGAAAGTGCTTGGGAGCAGTATCCTGTTTCCAAAGAGTTTTCAAGTAAAAACTGAGTTCCAAATGGCTATAATTCTTTCCAAAAATTGACTGGATGAAGGCAGGTTTGTTCTGCAGCATTTTTTTTCACTGAGCTACCATTGTGAGAACTAGTAATGTTCCAATTTAGACTTTTTTCCTCCCTGTTATCCCTCCCGTCCTCCAGCTCTTACTTCATTGCAAAGTTATCTTAACGCTTATAACAAACTATACTTCCTCTCCTCATAGAAAATATCTGCAGTGAATTCAAATCCCCTCAGAATGTGAAGTTTGCAATGATTGTCAGAAAAATACTTTGCTCACTTCCCCCTGCGCAAAATGTATTCATCTGGAGTGACCTTTTATGCTAAGACTTACTTGAAGATTTTTTTTAAATTAAAATGCAGTTGCTTAAAATCAAATTATGAAGGCCTTGGAGAGATGCAGGAGTATTTGCTTCATTTAGCCTTGATATACAATATTAAAACTGCATGTAACTACAGAGCTTTTAAAGTCAATTTTTGAATTATATATTAGTACTGGTTATTACAATTCAGTATCCCTATAACACATCACTATTGGTAAGTCTTTAGTTTCAACAAACTGTTACTATGCGGTCCAAAATGTAACCATGAAATACACAGAGGCTTTGAATGCTACGCATTGTCCAGAATCTCTCAGTGAGTAAACCTTGTTGCTGTGCTACAAGCACAAAGGGAGTCCAGCTTCTCACTCACTTGCTGTGTAAGTACTGCCACTATCTTTCTTTTTTGACTTCTTTACTCCATGGTGAATAAATATAATCAAGCCAGCTGCCACTTTCATGTCTGTGCATAGTTTTTCCACAGGTGTCACTGAATCCTCCTGAATGTGCTCCAGCTCATTCCCTGAAGAAACCTCCAACATCCAAGTTTCTTTTTTTTCTGATTATAACAAAATAGTAGTTATAATTTAACCATATTATAACCAAATCATTGTATGAGCTGACCTTGACTTCCTTCTCTGAGCTGATACAGTTGATTTAAATGCTTTTAATTCAATGAGTGCACAGAGCAATGGAAAGCTCAACACTCCATATGGATCCAGCTGGCCATGGCAGTAAGAAAGGCAGAAGGCTAGACTCGTGGAGGGGCACACTTTGGAGCAACTGGTGAAAGTTTTTGTATCTGGTTCCTGGAAAGTTTCTTTTCATCCTACTACTTTAGCTATAGGTTTACAGGCAACCACATTCAAAATAGGAGTCTCATAATACAGGGGAAGCAAACATTTGCAGAAGGTGTTAGATCTCTAAACTCCCTTTGCCACTCAAATTATTTCTGCTCTAAGCAAAGGTGGTGTCCAGTATTCCTTCATTTGTATTGTTTATTATTATAATGCATTTGATTCAAATCATGAAACTGAAGTAATTGTAAAAAATTACTCCTACAGGATGTGAGGATTCTTCATCCAGCACTTTATGTGAACACTCTCATCTTTAGAGTTTAGTATAGAGTCCATTACCAAGTTTTCAGAGGTTATAAATATAAAAGGGGTGGTTTTTTCCTCCCTCAACTATTACATCATAAAATGAAAAGTAACTAGTAAAAACATGTCCTGTTCTTCCCATTGCATAAAACTAAACTAATTTAAAAATCAAAATTGTCAACCCTTCCTATTAAAAAAGCAGCGACAACTGGCCAGAGCTTCTGCTTGCTAACACTTTACACTCCATGTAAATCTGTGGGCTTTGGTGGAATCATTCCACATTGCACCCACAAAAATAAAGACACTTTTGGCCCAATAACCACAGATTTCTAAAGGTCAGTTTACAGCAATGGCATCAGTAGCTTCTAAAGAAAGAAATATTTTAAGTGCAGTGCCTAAGTCCTGAGTAATTTTAACACATTTCCACCACTCACCAAATGTCACATTGTCATGTTTACAAAAATATGAATGCTTTCATGTGGGCCTAGGAAAGCAATATTTGCAGTGAGAAGTTTATGTGCTTATATAAAAGTGTTTATCCTCAATTTTCCTGTTGGTCTAACGTAGAATTATCTAAGATGATTTCTACTTTTGCACACAAAATTACAGAATTAAGCTAGTGAGCTATTTCTTTGAGTATTATTAGAAAATTTTGTTGTGTGCATGTGCACATGACTAAAGGTTGTTTAGTGCCATCTTTTGGGTGGTCCTAATACTACAGAACAGCTTCATCAAATCAATTATACATGTGCCACCATTTATGTGTCCAGGAAGCCATGTGTCAATAGATCCCTAAACTTGTTTCTAGAGGCTGTGGGGGTTTTATCCTACATTTTGCTTTCTAATCTGCATGAGCTCTCTAAAGAACAAACAGGCACAGATGACAGGAGCTGTAATCTAGGATAAACCTACCAGATACACTCTCTAGAAACAAGTTTAGAGACATAGTAACACATGGCTTCCTAGGCAGAGTTCAGCAAGGACCGTACACAGCTGAGTGGCAGCAGTCAGATGACAAAGAAACTCAAAGTGAGGATAAATTGCTGGGAGTGTTTCCATGCTGCATAAAGAACCACCCCCCAGCCCTTGCTTAGCACACAAATCCCCAAATCCCCAGGAGCAAAATATTTTCCTATTTAGAAACACTGTTTTTTTCCAACTTTGGCCAATGTTCATGCTATTTTATAAGATAACTATCTATGCATCTCAGTCACACCCTATATCACCAAATTTCTTTCTTCTGACTCCTAACATAAGATCAACAGTAAATTCATTAATTTAGTTGTTTATATTCTGTCTTTATTCCATATTCCTTGCTAGGTCTAAAAGTAGATCATTTGTCAAAACCTGACAAAATTAAGGCATCCAAAACTCCAACTTAACACCTGCACTGATGACACAGAATTAAAAGCATATATAAAATATTTATCCCATGGTACCTGATACATGATAACTAATAACCAAGTCTAGCCTTAAACCCCAACTTTCCCAACAACGTTCTAAAGTAGGATTAGATGACAATGGCCCTTTGAAAAGTTTGGTGGCCAACTAATTTCATCTTAGGCAAGAAAAAATTGAGTGTAGTGAAGTAGGTAATGCTTTCAGCAGGGTTTCCTTTTCCCTTAAAGAGATGAGATGAGATGAGATGAGATGAGATGAGATGAGATGAGATGAGATGAGATGAGATGAGATGAGATGAGATGAGATGAGATGAGATGAGATATGCCTTTCTACCCCTACTTCTGAACAAACGAGCCATAGCAAAACCCAGTTTCACTTGTGATAGGGAGAGTACAGGGCTTGGAGGTAGCTGGGCTCTGGACACCTCCTTGCAGCAATGCAGGCACACAACGAGCAGGTCAAGGTTCGTACTGTGCTCCCTGACTCATGGTCCCAGAGACAGCACAGAGTGAGCCAAAAGAATTACTCATGTGTGGAACAGCATTTATTTACAGCATTTGGCCCTGGAGTTTAGAGCACCAGCTGATCCTTTTTTGCTCGCTGTTGGGGTTGAAATGACATATGCACACAGAGCAAAATTTTGGACAAGGCAGTCTCTCCAGCAAAATGCTGATGTCTGTAATTAAACTTATCACTGTGTGGTAATGATCCCCAGGCACCATTTCCTAGTCCAAATGCTTGTTGGAAGCTTTCTGGAAGTGTCAGAAGGTTTGCATTCCTCTACTCTTGGATAATCAAACACTGCTGGAAGAATTTGTTTGGATGTTGAAACAAGCCTAGGCAGGGAGCTTACGCATGTACAGTTTGGAGCATTTTAGGGACACGAATCTGGAAGCTGCTTCCTTCATCAGTGTATCACTTCCTCCGCTGTGGTAGGACATAGAAATGTGTAATTCAGTCCTGAAATGCATCAAGTTCAATTTTACGGCCATCATGCCCTGTGTCTCCATCCCTCCTGTTGGAAAGCAGGTCTATCCATGTGCACCTAGAGCAGGCCTTATCAGGAACCAGCACCAGGAGGGGCCATGTAGGCTCTGGATGCAGCAGTCTCCAACATCAATAATTGGTCTCTTTTCACTGGCACTAATAATTAAATGTCTGGCTTATGGAGAACCACCACTTGTATTGCTCACAGCTAGAGCTTTGGGTACTTCTCACATCATAACTGTACAAATTACCTAAAGGAAGCCAACACACAATGTATTTCCATAGTTCTTTGCAGGATTGCAGCAGTCAAGAATGAATTATACCATGCTAAGTGAGTGGCAGGGGTGTGCCAGGACACTTCTGTAGCCAGAAGCAAAGAAAAGACTTCCAGCCACACAGATCACAGCCCTTGAAGGCAAAAGAGATGCTTGAATCACAGGAAGTCAATGAGCCTCTGTTCAAGAGCAGCTGTTCAATATGTGAAAAATATTGTGGGGCTGGGGCCACAGAGATTAACATAAAGCAACACATGCCGGCACTTTTAGCAGTGGGGGTCCTCACTGTCACTGACTTTTGCTTTTCTGCCCTCTGTGAAGCAAACAGCACAAATTAATGTAGTCACTTCTTACAGTTTCTGATTGCCTTATGTCATAGCTTGAGTGTTTATAGTTTTTCAACTTGTTTCGGATACCATGTTTGAGTTTGAGTTCTTTTGGAAAGGTAAAAACAGAAGATTTTTCTTGGAGAGCTTTGAAATCCAAATTGCAAAGTTGGCAGGACCCTCTCAGTTACATTTGGTTTCACTTTTTTGCCTTATTAGCAATTTCTTTACACAACCTATTTTAGCTCATGTGTTTACCATATAAAGCAATGGCAGCTCAGCTGGCATCACTAGAATTATAAAAAGGTCTGTTTTTATAAAGTGGGATTTTTTTTACCTGTTTGCTAAAATACCTGATGATGCTTTGGTTTTAAAAAGTGTGTTACATGTGACAGCTGTGCATATTTGCGCTGTAGCTAGGATTTTTATACCACACCCAGTTCACAAATGTTATTGAGCAACAGCTTCTGACATTTTTAAATAATCAAGAAAGAAAATGTTGGTGAGAGAAGAAGCACAGAATAACACTGATTTTTTTCTTCCCAGCTAATTAGAAATAGTGCTGATCTACTTTGGAAATGTAAGAACAATCCAGGCTCATCAGGAGCTCTGCCATGGGACCTTGGAGGTCCCAGGGAATGGGTTTCCCTAGCTGCTTTCATTTATGCCTTTGAAGACACATAATATACAACCAGACCATGCTTCCCCTTGAAATGCCAGCCTTAGAAGCCCAAGAAGTCTCCTCCAGTCCAAGTCCCACACTTTCTGAGGAGCAGCCCAGCTTTTGCCAATGCACCACTGAAGATCAGCCCATCAGCAGCCACACGACTTCAACCAGCATGTCTACTGAGCCTGAAACAACCTCGACCAGCCACAGACAGCTGGAGGACTCTCCCTCCTCTTCACTCACTTGCATTTCACAAGGGACATGGAGATGTCCCTCTGCCCAGGTCTCAGCGTGCAGCCGAGCAGGCAGAGGCAACTGCAACCCAAAGAATTTGGGGTTGCCTCAGCTGTATTCCCCACAGATCCTAGAGTGCCAACAGCGAAACCGGGCATCAGACCCAGGCCTCTTTCACAACAGGAGAGGGCAATGCCATTGGGCACAGGGATATGATGTCTGCCTGCCAGTTATGTCCATCTTGTGATCAGAAATGATGGCTGAATTTGTGTAGGCAATAAAATTAATTATTTGGTTAAAAAAAAATTCTGTGCGAAACTATGATGCATCTTTCTGTCTGCAATATTTTAAATGCACATTTAAATATATTTGCATTTAAAACTTATAATCCTCTAAATAAACAGAAGGTGGAACTTAATAATAAGAGAATGAGTCAAAATACTGAGATTAACTGTTAAGATATAATAATGCTGGGAAAAGATTTCCCCTCCTTTACCTCTTCCCTCTCTTCTTAGGTTCACATATTCCTAGAGGATCTGAGACATTTCAAAACCCGTAATTTTTTTTCCTTGACCAATCTTGATCATATATCCAAACCTCTACTTTTGCCTTAAGTACAACTTTTAACATTAAAGCATGCATTTGGTAATTTGAACCACTCAGTCAAAAACACTGTGACTTCCCCAGGACACTCATGGAAATAAGATCGAATGAAAAGGTCTCCTGAACATTCCTAGGTCCCTTAGTTCTTTACCACCCAAAGCAATAACATCATCTGCCACGTTGTGCAAAAAGGAGTTGATGGCATAATGAAGGCAGCACATCAGCAGGGATCCTCTGGATGTCTCACAACCACATGTTCACATGCTTAGCTGTACACCCAGTGGAGGTCAAATAGCCTGTCTACACTATGGCAGCAAAGGCTTTGCATAAGGGGTTGCATATCAAAGCCAGGAGGAGAAATTTAGTAATGCTAAATGGAATTTAAATGTATTGTTAACTGACTTTTTGGTGTTTGGTCTTAAGAAGGAGCAATGTTTTTTCCTTCACAGAAGACCTATTTTCACAAGAGTGAAAATACAAATTTAGTTTCTATTAGTTTACTACTGTCTATTTCTTGCTGTGGTCTCTTATAGTGTCTGTGAAATAAACTGACATGGAGGATGGATGGGTGTTTTGTTTTAAAAACTTCATTTCTCCTGTAAGACATTGCACATGCTTTCTCTTGATATCATTTGTAAACAGAGTATTTTAGCCAAGATTTTATTAAGTTTTCAATCCTGTGAGCACTCCAGGGGTTAGGAAGATGCTGGGAGTTAAGCCTAACTATAAATATTATCAGGACTGGGGCCTACGTGTCTGCTCAGTTGCCTTTGTTAACATTATGTGACTGAGCTACGTGTTCCATCGCTGCAGCGAGGGCTATTCATGTGGGCAGAGTGTATTAATAGTCTTAGCATGAAGTTGTGCAAGCGAGGTTATGTGCCAGAGGAGGGGCTCACGTGAGCCGCTCCAGATCTGCTGAGGAGATAGTGACTGTGACTCTGCAGTGAACTAGGACAGATAGCAATCTCAAACCTTCCAAAAACTGGAGGGAGCTGCAACAGGAGGCCCTCGCTGCCCCCGTGCTCACCCTCCTCCTGCCAGCAGCTCCCTGCCCGATCAGCAGCAGGTGAATACACAGGGAGGGAAGCAGAGGGCAGCAAGAGGCCACCACACCTCACCTGTCCTCCTCAGAGGGGAGCAGGGGAATATGCCAAAAATGGGATATCATCAATCCAAACCTAATGAAAATGGTTTGACCTCTTTTGTCAAGTATTTAACTCCCGAGCAGAACATCCAGTATTAGATTTTTGCATGGCTTCGGAAAATCATAAAGTATGAAGAGGCTGACAAGAAACGCTGAGATCAGTCTCCCAGAGAGGGGCAAATGTGACCCCGCTGCAGTGGCCTCTTCCTGCTCCTGCTGGCTCTTCCTGGAACCCCATGCTTGCAAGGCACTTGTCAGAGGGAAGAGCGAAGGGGAGAGGCAGAAGGTGACAGTGACAGTGACAGCGACAGTGACAGTGACAGTGACTGTGAAGTCAGGCAAAAAGGCAATGAGCTGGAAAAGGAAAACCACAGGATATCATTTTCTGCTTGGCCTTGCTGCAATGCATTTAGCCAGCATACTAGTATGGAGTGTGGGTGCTCGGGCTCTGGCAAGGGCTGCCAGTGGGGCCCCAGTGAGGATCAGCCAGGGATGTGCCGTGTTGGCCACAGCCAGTTCCAGCAGCTCCAGCAGACCCACCGCCAGGCATGGCACCATGACGCGAAAGTGGTGTTTTGGGAACAGCTAGGATAGGGAAGGGCACAATGGTGAGGGGAACAGTGTCAGAGACAGCCCTGAGAGCCTCAAGGGAAGAGGGGAGGAGGGAAGAACGACCTCCAGGTGCCCCAGAAGGGATCCTCTGCAGCCCAGGGAAAGGACCTGTGCTTTGAAGGACCACAGCCCACAGAGAGGTCCCATACTGGAGCAGGGAAATGTAAAGAGGGGCTGTCATGGACTTACCACAGCTCTCCATTCCCCATCCTTCTGCACCACTTGTGAGGGAGTCAGATGAGTCAGGAATTAAAGAGTGCCTTTGAGACTAGGGGGAAAAAAAAGTAAGGCAAGTGGGAATTAGATCTTGTCTTTGTTTGCCACCATCCCACTCTAACTCGCAATAAATTAAATTAGTTTTCTCCATGCTTGTGACAGTAACTGTAATTGATCTCCCTGTCTTTATCTCAGTTCATGAGCTTTTCTATCTTATTTTTTTTCCTCTTGTACTGATGAAGAGGAATGAAGGAGAAGCCAGCTGGGGAGCTCATACCCAGCCAAGGTCAACCCACCACAATACCCTATAGTTCTTTGTCTAAAATTAGTGTTACAACATTTTATTTTACTCATTTAATTGATAAAATGGAGATATTAAGCATTCCAATGTGTCAGGCAAAATATGTAATGAAGTCTTGCCTTCAGCTCAGCTGTCCTGGTGATTAACACGTCAGGGTTGATGTATAGATATATCCAGAACCTAGGGAGACCTTCTATGAGTCTGTTCTATTTCAAGACACCTAAACAAGTCTTACTGACTTACATGCCATTGTTCCCAATAGCAAACCAATATCTCTCATTTACTTTGTCCCTAACATTAAAAAAGAAGTAAAGAAGCAACCTGAAGTTAGAGACTAACATTGGAAAACAAGGGGGATTGAAAGCAGAAAAAAATAACAGGTAGCCATTGCACGTCCTGTTCAAATGTGGATAAAACTCTCAAAAAGAAAGAACAGATTAGCCTTGTCCTGAAATAGCTGCAGTAAGTTATGGCAGAGCTACAGGTTCTGTAAACATCTATAAATTGCATTAATATAACAAAGGTATTTTGTCTTATTGATAATAAATTGTTTAATCTCTTTGTACCTCAGGTTTTTACCTGTTAAATAAGAGTAGCTCTTGCTAGGGGCTTTTGAAGAGATAGTCTTTAATGACAGTGAGTTGTTGATTTGAGAGCCAAATAAGTACAATAAAGGAACCAAAAATACAAGGACAGAATCATGTAATCATGAAGGTTGGAAAAGATCTCCAAGATCATCGAATCCAACCTTCAATAGAATACGCCCATTCCCACTAAATCATATTGCAAAGTGCCATGTCTGCTCATTTTTTGAACACTTCCAGGGATGGTGACTCCACCACTTCCCTGGAGAGCCTGTTTCAATGCTTGAACACCCTTTGGCTGAAGATATTTTTCCTAGTATCGAACCTGAACCTCCCTTGGCACAACTTGAGACCATTTTCTCCTCCTCCTATCAATGCTTAAAAGGAGGTAATTATTAAGAGCTCCTAAAAGCCAACAAGATTTTTTTTAAAAAATGACCCAGCTACTGGAGTCAGTAACTGATTTTTTACATATGTATGGTTTTTGTTGGACCTAAACAGATGTGATTTGCTCCTCATCTCAAGATGAGTCTGGAGCACACCCAGGTCTCCCAAAAACTAAAAAGACATTTTACCCCATTTTGGTATATAACAAATATTACAGAAAGAAGCAAAAAATGTACTTAAAATCATGACTTTGCATTATAACCCCTTGCAGTATTTCTGAAATATCTGCTTAGGTCACAGAACAAAGTGATGAATTGCCTGGATTAAAGCATCTAAGTAAAGACTGATGCAAATCCCTGAATTTACTGTTAAGTGAGGATGCCTTTTAAGGTTCTCTCTCTTGAGGTATGTATTGCTGAGATTTTGGTTGCATATTCTGAATAAAAGAGATTCAGGCAAGAGTATTTCATGCTTGGCTGACCAGTACTTTCTCCACTTGTGATACAGGTTCTGTTTGGCAGCAAGGTAGAAGCTAACAGACAATCTCCATTACAAGTGCTTAGAGAGATTAGTAAAAACACTGGGACTACCAGTTCTCTTGGCATTAAAACAGCTGCACTGATATGTCAAAATCCTTCTCTTCATAAGAGGAAAGCTCAGAGCTGTTGAGGCTTATTCAGCTGCTGGATGCAGAAAAGTCTTGTGGAAATCTGTGGCTGCTCAGCCAATATAAGCCCTTATTTAAAATCAAAGCAGGATTTGGGATGACAAATCCCAACCATGACCTAGTATGTAAAAACAGGTACTAAAAATATATGTAAAAAACGTCAAGAATGATCATTACCTCTGCCTCTGTGCCAATGCTGACAGAAAGAGTAGCATCTTCTGTTCCCACACAGTCTGCAGATATTCTGGTCTTAGTGGTACAGATCTTCTCCTTCACTCTTTCTAGGAGGTGGCAAAGGGCTTCTGGCCTGCTCAGGTAGCAAAATCCACCCTTGGCTGTACTGACCACGTCTTTAACTATGTCAGACCCCAACATGGCACAAGTTTGGCATTATTTAGTGTCAGCAAGGGTGACAGTGATCTAATGTATTTGGATGTTAAAATGCAAGATACCTAACTTTTATAAAGGGCACCAAAGACCTCTGGGACTTCTGCCTGAGAAATTCCATTTCATTATAGGAAGTTCAGAGAAACACTTCACAAGGTGTAGAAAGGCAAGACCCATGTCTGAATAAAAGGGGGAAAAACTGCAATATAACATTTTGAGCACTACCTCGATTATTGCCATTAGTGTAATTCCTCTGCCATAGATGAGGAAGCTGACAATGAATACAAATCTCTACTTTAAACTGCATTTTTAGATAACCTCAAGCAGTGCGTTGGACTATAATAAAGATCAGACAATACAGTGAGCCCCCCATATGTGAATTTATAATCACAGCTAGAAAGGGTCTAACTTTCTTCCCTAGATGTTATGCAATACTGAAAAAAAGCTGTTCCAGGCAAAAAGAAAGTTTTCATGGCAATGCTATGACAAACACCATTTATGCAGCAGTGGCCATCTTCAGACACAGATTGGACAGGTGAGGCTTTTTTGAAAGGGAAGGGGAGGTAAGAAGGAACTCTGAGGAAGAAGTAAGAAAACCAAGACTCAGAGGAGCCCCAAGAACTGCAGTTCAAGAGGACCAATCCCATCCCTGCAAACCAAGAGGAAAGCACATTCAGGCTTTTAGCAAAGCATGGATTAGATTAGTCTGAACATGTATATAAATTGTTTGGAGAGTGAAGAGTGGTTGATCACTTTCATTAATGTTTTATGTCCTTTGTTAAATACACTTATTGTCAAATATTTGATTATACAGCATAACAACAAGGAAGGGTGGATGAGATAGAGCTAGGGTGAGGGAACTGCCCAGCTTGAGATTTAACTCCACTAAAAATGTTTTGTTGCTAATGTTCAAATCTTGGCAATTTTTATAAGGTGTACCAGCATTATATAGACTCTGGTCAGAAAGAATGACCAGGACATCCAGGAGAACATGGAAGTCTTACTAGACAGTGGCTCTGGAATCAGCATGGGCACTGCCCACATCTGCTAAGTAGTGGTAATTGTGTCCCACAGCACACAGATGTCTCAAAAGTAAAAAAAAATATTAATAGGTACAGTGATGAGTTTTCATTAGGAGGACTTCCATGGAAATTGTAACACTTCTTGCAGTACTTGTGAAATCCTCTGTCCAAAGTACATGGAGAAAGTGTGGTATCTGTTGAAACTGCAATGTGATAAAAATATCAAAATGCCAGTGGAGCTCAGGGTATGCATGAATGTGTTCCTCACCATTTGCCAAGGGACTTTGCAGCCAATGTTACAGTTATATTTAACTTCTGAAACACTTTTACTGACATGCTATAATGCGGCGCTTTGTTTTGGCTGATTGCTTTTATTTGATCCCTAGCAGTTGTTTTGACCATGAAAATTTGGATTTAGGTCAGCTGCTCACAAGAAATTTAGATGGGAGTGCAAATTCTTCAGTAGGAATACTTCTACTACCAAAAAGTGAGCTGCAGATCAGACCTCAATAGTCTTTTAATCCAGGTGCCTATGGATTTATGTGTGATACAGCCAAGTCTGAATTCGCATTTTTATGCAAATCTCCCTCTTCAGCCTTACCCTGCTGCGATGACAGACTTTTGCTCTGGAATGTACCTGATAATAGGTGGTAAGAGAGTTTAACATAAAACTAAATGCTCAGCCATCTACTAGGTGCTGATCTAGCCATAAAACTGGCACTAAATATATGCACACCTTTGTTTCTGCTTCTCTTAGAACATGATCACTTAACATGCATTAGCTTACAGGTTCTAACAAGCACACCAACAAACTGTAAAATGGTTGAAAACATATGATCATGGACAAAACTCAATAAGTTTGCTTATTTCAGAAAAAAACTTGTATGAAGAAGTCATAAGAAAATTCAGCTGAAGATCAGTCTGCCAGCTGGTAACACTGTCCTTAGAAGATGTGTAGGCGACCTGGATTACAAATACTCCTACCTGTGTCCAATAAAAAATTGTTCCAGAGAAAATTTATCTCACCAATTATTGTACTATATTATTGTACTAAGATCGTAGGACTGGTATGATGTTAGTCAGTGCAAGATACCTACAGAAAATTTCTTTGTGATCTAAATAAAAACCTGCACACGTAAAATTTACTTTTGCTTCTGTTGTTCTGTTAAAACTAAATGAAGCTTCCTGGCTGCCCTTACTTTTATAAATTGAAGTAACCTATATTCTGAACCCCAAAGTCCGGTGCATTATATTTTCTGAATAGCAAAATGTTTGACTCACACAGCCAGAAGTGTCAGACCAAGTTCCCACTGAGTCCAATTTTGATGAAAGTTTAATAAAGTTTAATAGTGGAAAGCAGAAAGAACTGGTAGCAGTTCAATTTGAGTGCATATAGGCCTATATAGGCTATTTAACAATACAATTTGGAGAGTGCCCAATTTCTGCATCTATTTTTTTAACAACTTTGATAATCAGTAATATAAAAGCAGAAATTATGGGGCACACTGTAACATGTTAAATCACATGATTCTCCTCTAAAATAAAAAGTATACTTCTCATTAAAGTGATGGTGGACATTGTTTTACTTTTTTCCAAGTTCCGCTGATTATCAAAACTTAGGCAAAATCAGAGGTTTTCTCTTTTAACTCTCTTATCCTACTACCAAAATCCAACACACAATGACCTCAAAATCAATAATAAACAAGAGAAATAATAAATTAATCACACATAACACAAAAGACATCATAGTGGAGCAATTTCCAAAAATAATCTTGGAAGTGTTTTTTAACAGCATCAGGTCTTTAATCCCCTATTCAGTGGGCCTAATGTGCCATCTGGTGTTTCAATTCTAAATTATAAGAGCTTTTGAAAGATGCAATCATTCTGTAGCATTTAAACAAATAAGCTGAAAAACGGTGGGGTGGTTGTTTTTGTTGCTTTTTTTCTTTAATTTTGGAAGCAGCCATTTATGCAAACAGTGGCAAAGAAATTTAAATTTCAGCATTGTTAATACTGCTCAGAGACCAATTAATGCTTAGGTCTGAACCATAAAAACTAATCTTGCACTGCAGATGAAAGTATGATGATCTGACCAAAATACGATGATGTGTGAGCGCTATCTGGCGGCTTACTTGGCATTACAATTTCTTGTATCTCCCTGACAGATTTTTTTTTTTATTCTTAACACTGGAGCTTCATCAAAAAATCCCAAGTTTTATGCCTTTTCTAGGTCTATATCCAACTAAGTAAAATTCTGCAAAAGTTCTGTATGTTTATCTTTCTAAGTCTGGATTCACACAAACTGTGATTGGAGTTGGCACAGATTAGATATTATATGGATTGCAAATACACGTACTCAGGCTTTAATGTCTTGAATAATCCAGTTAAAATCATTGGGGTTATTCACAAAAAAACAACTAAAGCTCCAGCAAGATGATACACGTGGTACTGTATGTGTGTTGGGCAGCAAACCTTCAGTACAGGTTCCTTCTCAATGTGATTTGTGTTTAGATAGTGAACAGCAGCACAGCTAGCAGTGAAGGAAAGAAAAGGAAGGTGAATTCTTTACTAAAACACTTACTTGGGTAGTATATAAAGGCCAGGCAAACTTCTGCCCTAATCATAGAGCTGTTAAGTTCACTGCTACAATGTAAACCTTACATCAGAGCACTGCTGAAACCTATGAGATGAACCGTGAAACACTCTCCCCGAACAATTTTTTATAGGCGAGTGCCACCTGGTGGGGTGTCGGGAAGAGTTTTCAAACCGAAAAAGCTGGTTTAAGGTGGTCAAGATCTTTTCAAATCACAGAACTTACATCAAAAAATAACAGCAAAATCTTACCATAAAAGGTGCATCCGGCAGCTGGGTGGACAGATGAACTGGCTCTAGTCCCTGCTGATCTATGCATGACACTGATTATGCTGTGAAATTACACACAAGGAGGCTTTCATATTTTTAATTAATACATTTGCAAGCGTCTCAATCTTGAATCAATGTACGTTCAAAATTAAATCATGAAAAGGCTTTTCTTTCAGTTCTATGCTTCTATTTCTGGCTTCAAAACTTGTAATTCCCTAAATTTCAAAGTACATATGACTGCTAGGTAGGTATCCTATGCAACACAAAATTAACAGCATGAATGAAAGGTACCTTTGTTGTGAGTCTTCTATGCTAGGAAAAGCACAACAGAGTTGGGCACACGTTACCACATATCAAAGATAAGGGTAGAGATTGCCACACATCTCCAGCTTAAGTGAAAAACAAGGCCTCTGTTGTAACCAAATGTGTATTTCTGCTCCTGACATGTTAATGGATGGCAGTTGTAGCCTCTAGAAGTCAAGATGCTGCTCAAAATGTCCAGCATTTCCTGCTACCTCCCAAAGAAAATCCCACATTTGAGGCCCAGTTCTGATTTCCCTCATCACTCTGTGAGCCTACAGCACTTACGTGGAGGAAGTAGCTGGGAAATTGGGTTCATCCTTTCTTTTTTCACAACTTGAAACAATGTTCATTTCTAAACTTGCAAGATTTACAGAACACCATGGAAAAATGAATGTATTGTTGCAACTTAGCAGGCAATCAGACTGTGCAATTGACACAGACCCAGGGTTCCAAGTTTGTCTGACATGGTTTAGATTAGGAAGAATAGCCTTTGAGTTAGATTTAGTGGCATAAACCCGACACTCACACTGTAAGAAAACAGTAGATACATAAAATTATAGAAATGTTTGTCCTATCACAAGATTTTGCTGCTTCTGTTCTCAGCCTCTGTGTTTTACACTTGTATAAAATGCCATATTGACAGGCATCCAAGCATCTTTGTTTCATTCGGAAGTTGTCACCAACAGGTACGCTGCTTGTGTCTTCAGTCACACATTGGCTCTCCACTTCTTTGTCCTCATCCTCCCAGCCTGAAGAAGCAGAAGCAAGCATTACTTGGCAGTGCACAAGGCACGGGCGTTGCATATAAAGAATTAAGGGGATTAGCTGCACCACTACGGTTGGTTATGGCTTCAAAGGAAAATATTGGCTGGCCCTACGTAAATGTCTCTGTTTAAGTGATTGAAAACAAACCATTTCCCAGAAGTACAGGTGCATGACTGACTGCAGCTATTAGGGCCGTGAAAGGGCAAGAATTACTCGGGGGTGGGGGAAAAAGATAAATAAAAATAAAGAAAAGCCACGAAGGCGGGAGGGGCCTCTCTCCCCTGCCCCAGGAGCCCACGGGAGCCGGCCCGGGTGGCCCGGGGTCCGCGGTGGGTACAGACACCCCCTCGGCCGGGCTGGGGCCGGGGAACGGGGGAAGGGCAGCGGGGGAAGGGGCGCAGCCCAGGGCCGACCGCGGGCTGTGCCCACNAAAAAAAAAACCCAAAAACCTATCTATCTCTTACATACCGCTCTATAAAGTCAAATAAAGGCAGGGGAAGGGCCCCGCGGAGCCGGCGGCGATGAGGCCCGCGGGCCCGCTGCGGGCGCTGGCNCCGAGACCGAGACCGAGACCGAGCCCGGGCCGCGGGGCCCGCAGCCTGCCCGGCCCGCAGGTACCGTGTGTGGGCACGCCGCCCTCCGCAGGGACGGGACGGGAACGGGATGGGATGGGAGCGCGGATCTGCCTCGCTCGGCGCCCCCGCCCCGACGGGGCTGGCGGGGGTTCCCTGGACGGTGGTTTCGCCCTTCGCACCCCGAGGGGCCGCTCCCCTTGGGTTTTTCCCCCGGGGCTGCTCCCCTTGGGTTTCTCCCCCCGGGGGCTGCCGGAGTTTGGGGGCGTGGGGCTGTGGGGTGCATCCCTAGAGTATCGGTGGGTTTCGGCTTACTTATGGTGGTCTCTTGTTTTGCCGTGCTCACCTGCGCTTTCCCTCCCTCTCTTACTCGCTTTTTTAATGCAGACACGACAAGCAGAAGGAAGAAGAGGTTCGTGTCCAGCCCCCGCTACGTGGAGACCATGCTGGTAGCCGACCAGTCCATGGCCGAGTTCCACGGCAGCGGGCTGAAGCACTATCTGCTGACACTGCTCTCCGTGGCGGCCAAGCTGTACAAGCACCCCAGCATCCGCAACTCCATCAGCCTCGTGGTGGTGAAAATCATGGTCATTTACGAGGAGCGCAAGGGGCCTGATATCTCTTCGAACGCGGCCTTGACTCTGAGAAACTTTTGTAGCTGGCAGAAGCAGCACAACCCACCCAGCGACCGGCATGCAGAGCACTACGACACCGCAATCCTCTTCACCAGGCAGGTGAGGGACACGGATGTCAAATTCATCCCCACGCCCATTGCTCCCTGCTCCAGGAGGCCCCCTCTGTCAGAAAGACCTCCAAAAAAGCGTTCAGAGACAGTCCTGTGTTATCCCAGCTTCAGTGAAGTAGGCTAAAAAGTAGATTAACTGCTTTTTGTTTCGTTGGTCTTTTGCTGTTTGCACCATCTTGGGTGAAACTCACAGTTTGTGCACTGTCTTTCTGCCCCATATATTTTTAGCAGATTTAGGATGGAAATTATGCATTTTATTTCTACGTGTAACCCTTGTGTATGTTCCAAAGACAGATTTTTGCCATCATACCCATTGAAGTGCTGAATATTTATGCTCTTTCCATAAGTAAAGGCAAACTGCCAGGGCTGGATGGTTCTTGCCAAGGTTAAGTCTCTGATCTGATTAATAATGAAACTGCCTTTTTTTACAGGACCTGTGCGGTGCCAAGACATGTGATACTCTTGGGATGGCTGATGTGGGAACAGTTTGTGATCTAAACCGCAGTTGCTCTATCATAGAAGACGATGGTTTGCAGGCTGCCTTTACAACAGCCCATGAACTAGGTACTTGAAGCTTTGAAAGGCCATTTCATGTGATTAATTGAAGCCAGCTTGATGCTGTAAAGCAACCGCCCAGCCTGCTCCGCGGGCTCAACCAGCACAGTCAGGAGGAGGTTAAGCTTTGCCTTGCAGCAGGGTTGAACTGAGGAAAGCAAATCCAGCCAGCGCAGCATTGTCTGCAAGAGCTGTGTGTTTGCCTGACTGCAGGAAAAAAATGGGGAGAGAAGATACAGTGCCATCTGCTTAAAATCTGGCAGTATTCAGATTCGGGTTATTACTTAAAGACCCGGCTATGAGCAGTTCTAGAGTACTATTTAAAATACTGTTGGTAATGCATAGGACAGACTTCCTAAAATCACAGACTTTTCTTTTTTTTTGAAGGCCACGTGTTTAACATGCCTCATGACGATGCAAAGCAGTGTGCTGGTATTAATGGAGTAAGTCGGGATTTCCACATGATGGCATCTATGCTTTCCAATCTGGATCGCAGCCAGCCATGGTCTCCATGTAGTGCCTACATGATTACAACATTTTTGGATAACGGTCATGGTAAGATTATTAAGTTTTCCATTCATGTGGCATTGAAGCTCTTGTGCTTTACTGCTCTGGGGTTTTTTTCTTCCTTTTTCCTTTTTTTTAACGAAGTGCTTTCTGCTTCAGCATACAGTTAACCTTTTGCATGCTGCCAGTGAATTTAGAGGACCCTTAGTTTTACAGAAATGGTGCCACAAATGGGCTCAAAGATTTTTGTTACAGTGCAAACTTAGCTTCCTTTTGAAACTGAATGCACTCACAGCATCGTCTGCCCTTTTTCTTAACTTTTTTTTTTTCCTTTTCAGGTGAGTGTTTGTTGGACAAGCCCCACAAACCAATCCAGCTCCCTTCTGACTTGCCTGGCACATTGTATGATGCCAACAGACAGTGCCAGTTTACATTTGGAGATGAGTCCAAGCACTGCCCTGATGCAGCCAGTACGTGTACAACGCTGTGGTGTACTGGCACTTCTGGAGGACTGCTTGTGTGCCAAACCAAACACTTCCCTTGGGCAGACGGCACCAGTTGCGGGGAAGGGAAGTGGTGCATGAATGGCAAGTGTGTGAATAAAACTGAGAAGAAGCATTATGATGTAAGTATTGAAAAAGAAGTCAGAATGTATCTTGAGTTGCAGAGTCACATGGAAAAATGCTGCAGTGGGAGGAATAGGTTAAAAGGGATTGAATCAATGGAGGCAGACAGCTAATAAACTTGAAGCATCTTTTTTAATGAGTAGCTTGGGTAAAAATGAGCATGCTTGTGGGTTTTGTGGTTTGGTTTTGTCTTGCTCTTACAGTAGTAACTTTTGTTCTGCTTTTGCTTGTCATTCCAGACACCAGTGCATGGAAGCTGGGGATCCTGGGGATCATGGGGGGAGTGCTCCCGAACCTGTGGTGGTGGAGTGCAGTACTCCTTCAGGGAGTGTGACAACCCTGTCCCAAGGAATGGTGGGAAGTACTGTGAAGGGAAACGTGTGCAATACAGATCCTGTAACATCGAGGACTGCCCAGACAACGATGGTAATCTTTTCCCCATTTCTGAGGCAGAAGACCGGTGTCTTGTGGAGGACGAGCATGGACAGAAATGATCTAATGTCCACCTGTCTTTTCTCTGCCTGCAGGCAAAACATTTAGGGAGGAGCAATGTGAAAAGCACAATGAGTTTTCCAAGTCTCCATTTGTAAGTGGACCTGCAGTGGAGTGGACACCCAAGTTTGCTGGTGTCTCTCCAAAGGACAGATGCAAGTTGGTTTGCCGAGCAAAAGGAACAGGATACTTCTTTGTTTTACAGCCAAAGGTATTTCAAAACTGTACCTCTTCCATTTAATGCAAACAAGATTTTTATTTACTCTCTTTATGTGAAGGGTCAAGCAGTGTAGAAATCTGACATTATGTCTTTCTCATATTGAAGCTGGATTATTGCTCCTCCCCTTCCTACATGTACAGCTTGATCAGTATAAGCATACTTTAAATATTCTGGCACAGTCCTTCCAGTTATTTCACACGTACTGCCTCTTCTACGCGCTCCACCCTCGTTTCCTTTCCTCTCCTTTCACCAATTTGGTTATGCTGAGATATGTTCAGAAAACTGGGGGGACTCTGTGCCAAAATATTGGCGCTTTCTCATACTGATTACTAATATGCTGAGAGCTTAAAATAAACATGAGGAAAAATGTTCATCTTGCATAGCTACTTGAACTCACTGTCATCAGATGTTGAGAGCCAGTAACTACCAGGGCGATGACACAGCTGTTTTTTGTAGACCAGTGCTTCTAGAAATCGAGGACATGTTGAACAACATTAAAAGCATTGTTAGTACTGTCCTCTGAGGACATGACTGCATTCTAGTGACATTAGAAAACAATGTTCTGTCTTTATATGAAATCAGTAAAACAGTTTTGTAGGGGGAGGGATTAAAGAAAACTGAAATTGTTTGTTTTTCCATGAGATTGTTTGTTTCACCATGGCATCTTTTCTGCCTGTGAGATGAAGTAGCAGTACATACCTCCAATTATGGGCTGCTTTGATTTTTAGTTTCCAAAGCCCTGAAGTTAGAGGTGCTGCAGGTCTACCGCCTTGTCCATATTTTACCTTTGGTATGTGTCTTGTGTTACGCAGTTCCAAAGCAATGTGCATCTTCTAATCAGAGACCCTTGCCTTTGTTTCCTCCAAAGGTTGTGGACGGCACCCCATGTAGCCCCGATTCCACGTCTGTGTGTGTCCAGGGGCAGTGTGTAAAGGCTGGCTGTGACCGTGTGATAGGATCCAACAAGAAGTTTGACAAATGTGGTATCTGTGGTGGCAATGGATCCACTTGCAAGAAAGTGTCTGGCACACTTGTAAGAGCAAAGTGAGTATATGACTGCTGCTATTACTTGGTTCTGGTGAGTGTTTTGTTGATGTAAGCTCTGGCTTTCCAAGTCAGTGAGATGTTGCTTAAGTGTATTGTTGGAACTGAAATTTCATCTGTCAGAACCATCTGACTGAGCACAACTTACAGTGAGATCCCACCAAAAGAAAGCCCCTTACATGTGGGTGTGCCTCTGCAAATATGGGATGTGACTTTGCGAATCCCTTAATCCATCATTTAGGTCAGCAGGTCACAACCTAAATGCTTTGACTTCAGATGAAGTCTAGTCTTGTGCTGGGAAGCTTCTTCTCTTTCTCAGGGAAGAGTGGAGGACTCAGTCTTTTTCTTTTCTGTTGGGCAGACCTGGCTACCATGATGTCGTCACCATTCCAGCTGGGGCAACAAACATCGAGGTGAAGCAGCGGAACCACAGGGGTGCAAGGCACGATGGCAGCTTCCTTGCCATCAAAGCTGCAGATGGCACATACATCCTCAATGGTGATTACACCTTGTCCACGCTGGAGCAGGACATCACCTACAAGGGCAGTGTGCTGAGGTACAGTGGCTCCTCTGCCGCCCTGGAGAGGATCCGCAGTTTCAGCCCCCTGAAGGAGCCTTTGACCATCCAGGTCCTCACGGTGGGAGACCTGCCACAGCCCAAGATTAAGTTCACCTATTTCGTGAAGAAGCCCACGCAGCCTGGGTCAGAGAAGGTGCCTGGTAGGAAGAAAGAGTCCTTCAATGCCATCAGGGAGATCATCTCATCCGAGTGGGTCATCGAGGAGTGGGGCGAGTGCTCCAAGTCGTGTGGCTCGGGCTGGCAGCGGCGGGCAGTGGAGTGCCGGGACCCGCAGGGCCGGCCGGCCGCCGACTGCGCCCGGGAGCTGAAGCCCAGCAACCTCCGTCCCTGCGCTGATGTCCCCTGCCCGCAGTGGCAGCTGGGGGACTGGTCGCCCTGCTCTAAGACATGTGGGAAAGGTTTCAAGAAGAGATTGTTGAAATGCATTTCTTACGATGGCAGCGTGCTGCCACAAGAAAGCTGTGAGCCTTCCAAGAAGCCAAAACACCTGATAGACTTCTGCAATGTTACAGACTGCAGTTAAATAGAATAAGTTGGGAAAGCTAAATTTTATTTTATTTTTTTTCCTTCAGAACAATGCACTGAAAAAAAAGAGGGCTAGAGGCAGCACATGTATTTTTGCATAAAAAATTCATGGTAAGGATCCATTGAGGTGGGACAGTGCAAATAGCTTTAGTTGGCCTTGCATCCTAAAAATACTGTGCCAACTGAAAATTTGATGGGATAGCAGACCCACGTCACTCACTTGTCTTCAGCAGATAAGGCCCAAAGGCATCATAATTGCCTTTTTTAAAGTCTGTTACAAATTAAACAAAACATGAGCAGTGAGACACATTTAAGTAAATATTTTGGGGTTTGGTTATTTCTCCCTTCTTTTGGATTCGTATTGTGGTACTGATCAAGTCCCCATGTGTAGGAAGGGAAGGGAAAGGGGAGTGAAAAAGATAGCTTAAAATAATTGGTTAGAGCTTACCTACCTCACAAAGGGCAAAAAACAGGATTGGAAAAGGAGCTTTAACTCTATCATTCATGGCTGCTATTGTTTCAGAGAATAGTTTTATATAAAAATAAAGCCATATTCTCTATCTGTAAAGAGTAAGAAATATCAAGAACAGTTGGTCAACTCCACAAATAACTAGAATTTCTTTTTTATTTAAGTGCCTTTATGTCATCCCAATGTGCCTGTCCACTTCTCTCATCCACTCCAGTGCCATTGTGGTGACATGTAATCCAGAGGCTAGAAAAAGTGGTAATCTTCATGGAACAGATAATGTCTCTAGTTGCTCTTTGTGCCTTCTGCATACCTTCCACTGGCTTTTCTGATTCCAGCTTGGTCCTTCCTTCCTGTCAAACAGACTGATGGAGTTTGTGAGCATTTGAGTCATGCTTTCACATTCAAATCTTTTGCCTTACCCCAGCCAATGGATACTGTTTGCATATGGGTTAAAAAAAAAAGAATCCCACTATGAATTGGAACCTTCTATATGGCCTCTGATGGGTTTGTAGTAGTACTCAATCACTGATAAGGTGGGAAGGCAAAGCTGAAGGATAGCAGGTCCATCCACAGCTGCATTCACATGATTGAAGTTTGTGCCAGTCCATAGACAATGAGAGAATATGGCTTTCCATATGTATATAGTAAAATATATTACTATAGATTTTATATACTTTATAAGTATTTTATATTTCTTTCCCTTCTGGGAAAGGTTATAAACTGTAATAAATGCATATAATGAACGTATTTATTTTTATACTTCTTGTCTAATGTGATCTTCTAAGTTATCACTTTTTTAAAAGGACATTTAACAAGGATAGAGTATTTATACAGTATAATATGTTACTAGAGGTAATAAAAGAACCCTATAAATTTTGGAAATGGAGCGTCTTTATTTCACTGGACTAAAACTAGTCCATCGAGCAGAAAGAGCTTGGAATCTAAGGAAATGTTATGCAAAAGGCTACTAATTAACTGTGTTAGTGAAGAGGTTTGGAAAACTCTACCTGTAATGCCACTCACCAAGTTAAAAGAGGTAATTTTGTATTTTATTACTTAACCACTAAGTCATCTATTGAAAAAACAGTGCAACTATAGTGATGCTACTGGTTGTAATAACTGCTTGCAGAGGGAGTATTGCTGTCAGTAGTGCTTATAACCAGCAGAATACGTACAAAAGTAGTTTTACCTGCTTTGCTTAACCTTACCCTAGTGGGAAAGGAGCACTCAAAATTGAAAGCCTTTAACAAGCAGTCAGAGGTTTCCCTCAGCAGTTTCTGAAGGACCTCCTGATTCATGTTTTTCTAATTAGAAGTACTGTATGAATGAGCTGTTCTAATGCTGTTGGTAGCACATTTTATTATGTTAAAATAGACACTAAGCATCAAGAAACTGATTTTTGCTCCCTCATATCTGATCTCATGACCACTTCAGTCGAGGGGAAATCTGTTGAGTTCAGTAGGATCACTGCCATGGAATTTGAGACATCAGTCATTTATGGATACTTTTGGCTTTGTGTCATGTAAAAATCTATTAAAACTTCCTTTGCCAATGTTTGGACTCAGTCTTGCAAAAATAGTTCCCACTTTATTCTATGGATAAAATCCTGGCCCATCTAAAGCACATAGAAAAATTCTCATCACATCACACTTCATTGAGTATTACTTTGACATGCAAAAATACTAGAGAATATTTTGCTTCTGACATTATTTAGGAGGGAGCCAACGCCTTTCTGTATTTCTAAATAGTTAAAAATATGTATAAATACAGCAAATAACTATTTATTTGTATATATGTGTATGTTATTACAGCAGGTAAAAATTAGGATTACATACCATTTCAAAAGAAAAATACTCATTTTTATTTTCATTTTCTGCTGTTGTCACTCTTTATAGACTTCATATCCTAATGTGTAGCTGGTGGTTGGTGTTACCTGAAAAACTCCATTTAAGAGTCCAAGGAGTTAACAGCCCTGAAAAGGCAACACCCTGTGATACCTACAGAATTGACAACATCCCATGACTTCTAGGTGATGGCAATTGCCCAGATTTGCTCTTCTCAACCTAGAAAAGAAACATTCAAGGCAAGGAAGGCTAAGAAAGCCCTGGGGAGGAAACAGCTTCTCCCAGACCTACCCATATCAATTAAAGCCAGCCCGAGGTGCTGACATACTCTCACTTCTTGCAGTAGTGCTTAAAGAGGCTCTTGGGAGAGAAAAACAGCGTTTCACAGGCACCGCCTTTCATGCTGAAGGGAATTTGGATCCAATCAAATACATCAAATTCCCTCTTTTTTTAACAAAAGGTGGTGAAGTGTTCTGTGTAATGCTGTGACTGCATTGTCTAGATCAGTCAGCCCTGTGGTTACTTAGAGACAAGTGAGGGGTTGGGTGAGGGAAATCAAACAGATTTGGTATTTTACACTAACAAATGTCAATAACAATTTTTACACTTTTGCAAACAGCTGCATAATAAAATGAGTGATGAACTAGTAAAGTTTTATGACATACTGGCAGCCTACTTGCTATGGTAGCATTCATTTCTTTAGAGCACAAACAAAGCAGCAGCAGGTCAGTTGTAGTGCAGCTGACCAAGACTGCCTTTCCAAGTCATGGCTCATTTGCTACGTATTTTTCTTTGATTAGATCATGAATTCTTTGCAGTTTCATCTCTTATACAGTAATGGGGTTCATGAATCATAAAATCATAAAATGGTTTGAGTTGGAAGGGATCTTAAGACCATCTGCTTCCAACCCCCCTGCCATGGGCAGGGACACCTCCCGCTGGACCAAATTGATCAGAGCCCCATCTAATCTGGCCTTGAACACTTCCAGAGATGGGGCACTCACAGCTCGTGTGGGCAACCCATGCCTGTGCCTCACCACCCACACAGTGAAGAATATGTGCAGTATATCTAATCTAAATTTCCCCTGTTTCAGTTTGGAGCCACTCACTCCCCTTTGTCCTGTCACAACAGTTCCTGGAGAAGGGTCCCTCTCTGGCCTCGCTGTAGTCCCCTTCACAGGCTGGAAGGTGGTATGAGGTCTCCATGCAACCTTTTCTCCAAGTGGAACAGCCCAACGTTCTTAGCCTGTCAAATGATGAAAATTATAAAATTATATCCTCTTTTTTAATAGAGCTGGATTACAGATAATGTGCTCCAAATAATATATTAATTAAGCAGTGCAATCAAAGAACTGCACCCTTCCAAAGCACCTTTTAGTGACAAGAGAATCTGCTGCTCTGGGTGACCCAGCAAAGGGAAACACGCAAAACCAGTGGAGCATAGTTTAGCAGTGTAGTAATCAAGATCACAATTAAACACATCCCCTGCACCAAGAGTCTGGCAATTTATAGCTGTTCTTACAAAGGACTGGCTAGTTAAGTGCCTTTGTGCCCACACCCATCACTGTAAGCAGGCATCTCAACACTTTGTTACTGACCCATAAGGAGTGCTCTGGGGAGCAGGGGCAGCAATGAAGCTTGTGAGTGTGAGTGCAATAGCTGGCACTTTCTGCCAGCCCAGGCACCCTTTCCTTGTGCCAGGGCATGAGTTCCACTAATGCCCCAATGGGCTTCAGACCCTAGATGAAGATTGTTGTTTTCTGCAAGGTTTTCTCAGTTGTCCAGCTTGGCAGGGTGGGTGGGACAGGATTCCAGTGCTCAGCGTTTCAGCTGAGGAAAGCCTCACTCCCTTTTGGAGCCAAATTTGGCTTCCTCCCAGGTTTAGAGAAAACAGATGCTCTAGCCTCATTTTTTGTAACACTTTTATGTCATAGGATAAACGGATTTAGCTGAGTAGTGTGGGCATGGTAGATGAAACCTGTATCTTCAGGTGTAGGGAGAGGCAGGTGTCTAAGTGAATGAGATGTGTCTTTCTTGATCCCTGTTGGTTTCATTGCTTGCAGGGCTGAGGGATCTTCAGTGCTTGCTCAAGCTAAAGTCTCTCTGTTAGCAGAGTGGGACAAATGAAAGCGGTATATTTCTTAGACATTTCAGACATCACGAGACCAAAGAAGAACTCTTTCCAGCCTTTCAGAGGCCCCAGGAGCTTGGCTTTGGGACAGGTGGCCAGTCTGAGGGCTAGATCTCCAGAATCCAATCTTCAAATCTCACCATCGAAGTTAGATGATAACTGGAAGTTTGAAGAGGAGGCTATTTATGCTGGAGAATTATCTGCCAGGCTGATTAGATGTGGAATTGTGCTATCTATGCTCAGTAAGCATTGTAAATGGTGTAACTAGAAAATCTGGAGTAGCAGTTTTCCTCTGGCACTATTAAAATAATAAATAATATGATTTACTGCTTGAAATTGTATTAACACTGAATAGGAAAAAACTCAAACCTACGTGTGATATGGTTAAGCTTCTGCATTCCCCTCTCTTTAGTTAAGTTGTTGTAAAAACAAGATGTTTGAGTCATAAAACAACTATTTGCCACTGATTGTAATACATGTAGTTTTGGAGCAGTGAAAGGTTGGTGGCTATTTTATAAGTTGGTTCTATTTGAGCTTTCAGAGTAAAGAAATAATTGTGTATATCTGGTATGGAAAAATCCTGGAATTTTCTAGACAAACTATATATTTCAGAAGCACAGAAGCTGATACCTGCAATTCAGAGGCACCAGTTGCCTGAATATATTTGAACCTGTAATTTTAATGTCATGACATTGACTTCGAGCATAAAGACCCCCGAGTTCTGTGTATAAATGACACTCTCATTTACCAGGCAGCAGCAAAGCTGGCATTTCACTTTCTGAAATGCAGCTCCACATACCTTGTAATGTAGCAACTGGATTCCTTCCTTTGCAGTTTCACAGTAGCTTTCATTCAAATCTCCAAACACTGTTATGTTTCAGTAATAAATAAGTTTCAGTAATAAGTAAGATCTTTGCTTTTATCATTGCCATGTCAAAAGTGAGTCAGGAGATGTGAAGTAATGTGGTTTGTTGAATGTTGTAGGAGAAACAGGTTATATGGACTAGGGGAGCAGAAATTTCAGACATGATATATGATCACACTAACTAGGTTAGGGAATGGAGAAGAAAATACTCCTAAAGAAATTCAGAAAGGCAGCTCCAGAAGAATAATCCAGACTCAACAAACAACTCCACTGTGTTGCCTGGCTTCTGCTCATCATCTGGCTATGAAATTCTCACACAGCTTTGCTTTCACAGCCACACGTTATTCTGGCCTCACACACCTGGGAAAGCTTTTCATCCCCTGCAGTTGCAGACATGCCTACCAAACACTGTTTGGAGCAAAGATCAATCCTGTGTGATATGGTCAGGACTGCTTAGTCCTCAAGGCAAGGAGGGTATAATTAGGAGAGTTTTTCCTAGCAAAGGTCACCCAAATATAGCAAACAGATCACCTGCCCCCACATCCCCCAAAACAGAGACGAATCCCTAGGACATGTCCGGGCTACAACAGGAGTGTAAGTAAGCATTCAGCAATAGCCCTCATTTAGCATAAACCTTTGCATTTTGCACTGTTTTGCATAGACAGAGCACACTGTTACAACATGTCGGGGCAGAAAATGGGCAGCCCAGGAGATGGCTACCTCTCCTAGCAGTACCCCCTTGGTATCTCTTTCACAGCAGCACCAAACTGCGGAGCTTTCCTAGTGAAACAGCAGCTACAAACATGCATTCATGCTTGATATTCCCCCCCAAAACACAAAATAACCAGCCAAAATATAGTTATCAGGTTCACAAGTGGTGCTATAAACATGGTGTTTTAACAGCTACTCGTGCTCCTGAAGCCTGGGGCAGACAGATTATTGCTGGAGATGAAAGTAGCCTTGTTTGGACTTGCAGGTCTGTTTTACAGTCCACAACAGTGTAAGAGGGTCTTGTGCAAAAGAGATTTAATGTTGAGCAATAGAAATACAGTTTTCTAAAGTCCCTCTGCCTGTAAGCTGTGCTTGATAGCTTCAGTGTGATAAAGGATGTGTCATATTGCAGCCCAAGACCATCAGCTAATGAGATTCCAGATGCCTGGACAATATCTGAATTTAAGCATCCAGAATCTAAGTTGAAGCAGTGCTAAATCTGTCATCTTTAATATACTGTACTTTGTGTCAGAATGCTGCAAATCTAATTTAAGTTTCTACCAGCTTGTGATTCTTCAGATATTCCAGCTGGAAATTAATATTTTCTCCAATATTAGTTGCACTCAGCTATAGGATATTTTCCTATGAACACAAGAAGGAGCTGTGTGTTCCAAGAGGGAAGTCATATGGTAGAGATTATAATCAGGCAAGCTGAAAGCAGTGGCCATTTTAATTGTGCACTAGTATATTTTTTCAGTATAACTAAGACAATATGCTTGTCTCCTCCCATAAAATTTAAATGTATGCTGCCACTTTGTATGATTCCTCATATACAAAACTGGAGATTAAATCGGGGATAAGAAAACAACTGAAATTCAAAAATTTTGTTTAAAATTTTCAGTCTCAAGCAACACACATTAATGGAAATCTTTTCTAATTAGTTATTCTAATTGAAAACCTATGCCATCAATGATACAAAGCTTTAAAACTATTTACTTCTGGTTTTCTTATTCTGTTTTCTTCAGTTTTCTGACAGCCAGACTGGCAAAACACATGGATGCTGTGATGTCAAGAGAGAGGGATGCTCCAAGACATGCACTGAAGGCCCAAAGTAGTGGCTCATTCTGCACCATCTGGCAGATGGGCAGTGTCAAAATCTGCCATCACCAGGACATCATTTTTGTTAGAAATGGCTCCAAAGCTGCATAGGTACCAACCACATTCTACCAAAGTCTATATATCTTATGCTTCTCACATGTATGATCCCACTTCAGCCTACCAGGAGCTTCGAATAATTAACTTAAGCAGAAAAACCATGAAGTCCTCTTTAAACTGAGTCACAAAACTGGCCTCATCTGAAGCTGCCTGAATGAAAGAGAGGGAGAGGGAGAGGGAGAGGACTGGGGAATTGTTAACTATAGAAACTTTTGAAACATGTGTTGGAGATTAGATTTCACAATCAGGTGTGGGCAGATCTAAAAGTGAATTAAATGTAATGTAATGTCCATCTCATTTTTCTCTCCCAGTGAAGCAATAAATACATTTGGAGATATGCTAAAATAATGAAGACTGGTGGTTTCCATTTCTCATTATCCTCCTGCTGGAAAAAATGCAGAGCACAACATGGAAGCACTAGAGGGACTCAGCTGCCTTTGATGAATCAAAAATAAAATAAAATTAAAAAAAAACCCCTTTGAACATGTTTCCACTTCATTCTTTTAATTTATAATTTTATTCATTTGTACTTTCAAAAGCATAATAGTTGATGTCAGAAAGAAGAGCCCCCAGAGTTACATCTGAATTCAGCTCCAGCTGGACTGGATTCAAGGGGGCACTAAACAGCTGCCTGGCAGACAAGAAGGTCAGAGGCATTAAAGAATATTAATGTTAAAATCCTGCATAAAATAATTTTGAACCTGATCTAAGCTACCAAAAGCCAAGCAATTCAGAGCTAATGCTTCCATTTGCATAGGGACAAAAAATTGTATAAGTCTGTTTCTGAAGCTCAGACAGAAGTAATGGATATTACCCACATAAGAACACTGGCTTTACTGAGGCTAAGTCATATACTTACATCTTTATTCCAGGTTTTAAATTAGATTCCTGTTGGTCTGACTTTAAAAATCAGTAGATTGATATTATTTAAGTCTGCGCCACAGATGTTCTCACCACTGCACGAGAGCTTTAACTGCAATGAATGAATGAGAGAGCGCCTGCCTTTGGTGTGTGGTACAGAGGAAGAGGAGACAGGGACTGGCACCACTCTGCTGAAGACACATCCCAGTGCTGGAAGGACAGGAGGAGGGGTTTGCAGCTGGACTCTCCCACTGGGAGATGGGGTTTTCAGAGTTTCTGGATAAAAGTTCATGAATGGCACTGACAGAATATTTGCAGAGAATTTGACAGGTATGTGAGCACTTGAAACAGTCTGTAGTTTGCTTACAGCAGTATGGAATTTTCACTTTCTAGTATTGAGAGGGACATGTAAAGACGTGAAGGAGAAGATGAAGATATTGGCAACATCAGTTAGTTTAAAGCAAACTACTGACATCATCTTGGTGCCAGTGGTGCTTTGGGGTTTTTCAAAGAAGCCCCTCTAGCCAGGTTTCCCTTCCCAGCTGAAAGTAGAGGAATTTCCCTCGGGATGCAGGGCTGCTGCTGAGCCACAGACCAGTGGAAACCCACTCCAGTGTGGGGCCAAGGAGAATCATACGTGGCCTGCAGCCAGGGTGAGCCTGGTCTCAGCTCACAGCTACTGAAGTAAGTTGTGTGTTCGGCACCACTGATCCTACACATCACTGCTTTCTCCTGAGACATGTTTTCTCACTGGTAGCACGCAAATTATTTGTTCAAAGAACAAAGAAGGAAGCCAAGGTTTGCACACTACATTCCCTAAGGATCCTAAGAGAGGGCTTCCCCCTGGAAATGGTTGTTCTTGTGATTGTTTGAAGACTACCTAATGTGGAACAACAAAGTTGCTTTTACAGATGATTAGGGAATAATTTCCAGGAAAAGAGAGCAGCTCCCAGACATGCAGCTCAAAGAGCTTTGTAAAGGATCTTTTTAAACCTGGACGTGACAAAATTTTTTTATTGTCTCCAGCAGAGACTTAGTTTAGTGGCCTGGCCTGAAGAGGAGCACTATGTCAGAGAACAGAAAATACAATTTCATAAAGCTACTATAGCTATTGTGTTTTCAGCTGTCAGTTCTGGGGGACAATCTGTTTTCTTTTTAATGTCAGTGATGATGGAGGATCCTTTGACAATATGGAGCTGGAGAGTGAGGTTTGACCTGATGTTATCCAGACAGTCCCAATTCTGCACCCCTGACGACCTGGCGTGTTGTGGAGCCGTGCTGGGAGCTACACAGTGGAAAACAAAGAGATGGTGGATTTTTTTCAGCGCCAGGAAAATGGATCCTACAATTTGCATTCAGTTTTAGTTGAATGCCAGGAAAGTGCTTCAAAGAATGGAAATAGTTTGTTGCTCAAGACCTCAACTACTAAAAGATAAGTGTTTGGCAAATCTATGTTTGGGACGCCAGAGCTGCTTAGATGCTTTTCACCACAATTCACATGACCATGTGTTTTGCCATCTACCTGAGTATCTCATCCTGAAGGTCAAGTGGTCTTAAAATACTTAATGTTACCCTTCAGTGAAGCCTGATGTATGTTGTAGCCAGCCAGTTCTCTTCTTGTTTCAGGTCTGCCTACGCGTCTGACTAGTGAGAGCTTGTTTGCTTTAGCTAGGGGCTGTTTGACAGACTCACACAAGACTTGCCTAAGTAAGGCTTGCTCTTAAAAGCATTGCTGGCATAGTAATGTCAGTGAAGAACATGGAAAAGAAAAACACAACCCAATTTGTTATAACTGTAACAGAAAAAAATCCTAATGAAATGCATTTATACTGGCCTAAGTCCTTCATTCTATTCTGAGAACTGATCTAAGCTATACCTACAAGGAAGTTTCATTCGCTGAACTAAATTAGATTTGCATTTTAACATGATCAGAAATAGCTTCACTGGTTAAAGCCATGTTGGCAAATCTAGTTACATACCAACAAGAATTAAAGAGCCTTCTCTTTTCTGTGTGCTTTAAGAAATCTCTGTCCCTTTCCTTGTTTTTTTTTTTTCTGTTGGCTGGGAGGAAAAGGGAGGCAGACATTGAGTTCTCTTTCCTGTCTCTTGATGCTGCTCAGAAGTGCAGGAGATCACAGGGCCAATGTCCCTGTACCCCTGCTAGTTATTCACTACCTTTAAATATTCAGGCCATCAGAAACCCTGGGGAAATTTCAAAACATTTCAGGAACTGACTAGCATATGAGGTTTGCTGATTCCTCCACCAAAACTTTCTCAATGGACAGTGCACACAAATAAGTATCCAATACCCAGAGCCAAAATTTCACCTCACTTGCCATTTGAACTAGCTGAAGACAATAAAACTCACCCCACTTGTTCCTCTGCAGGATCTGTTATGGAAAAGCTGAGAAAGTCTAAAAAGAAAAAGCACAGTTAGTTGTGCTTTAAAATCTGACAATGGCAGCATTGTCTTGGGTAACAGTAAATGATGGTTTTAAACAATTTAATACCACCCAAACGTGAAGGCAGTGTCATGCAGAAACAGCTACAGCAGTTTTCTTTAAGTTTAAATTTAATACCAAATGGTCACTACAGGCGAGCTTTGTTCCCTAGAACTAAGATGTCTGCACGTTACAGATGCACAACTTCTTCAAAAACTGCCAGACTACAGGATTACTCTAAGGAAAATTTCGCAATGGTGTTTGATTCCTTCCTGATGAAGTGATTTTCCACAACACTTTGCTCTTACAGCATATTGGCAGATGAAGAGAGACTGGGGAATGAAATGCATTTGGTAGTATTACATAGTACCAATAAATGCAGTCCTCAGTGTCTTGATTAAGGAGTCCAGCCCTGTGGATATTCTGATAATAGTCAAGCTACATGAGGTCAATGCGATTCACTTTATAAGTGGAATAAGATCAGTCCATTCTCCTTAGCAAAGTCAGAGCAAGGAGATTTCAGAACTGTTAAAGTCACAATTATGACTAGGAACACTTATTAAGTAGAGTTTGAAATATTCCACATTCCCCAAATTATATGCAGAGCAAAGACAGCATAGCCATTGGAGAAAAGCAGAAAAATGCACAGCTATTCCAGCGCCCTCCATCCCCGTCAAATGGAGGGAAGCCAGGCAGCCCCACTGCTACAGAGCTGTGAGAGACCCAGCGATGGTCCTGGTGGGCATCCTCCACACCAGGGACACAGAGCATTGCTGAGAAGGTGCTCCATGTCACCTGAGGGCAGGAAGTCCTTAGGAAGGGGAAGAAGAAGAAGATCCAACAGCTTCACAGCCTCCTTATGCTGCTGAAGGAGGGCAAGCAATAGCAGCAGGGGTTAGCATTTGGCCCATTTATTGGCTTTAATAGTTCACTAGCATTTAATTATGGGCTATCCCAGCTGACCCACACCAAAGATTCAGATAAGGCTTTTGACTTGGAAAATCTTGTGGGTAGCTCTGACAAGAGAGACACACAGGTTAGATGGGTGGTCTCCCAAGGAGCTTTCTCAGCACTGACATTTTCTTTGCAGTGACTGTGTGTCAGAGCCTTCTATTCTCCTGCTTCATACCCATAAGGGCTGTTCCCAGGGTACCTCTGTAGCCCTGGGAATGACCATGTGCACCCTGCTCTCAAGTGAGGGTCAGGCATCCCAAGCCAGGAGGTTCCCTGCACTTTTCTTGCCCAGTTTCTTGCTGATTAGTTTAATGTGACCCAGGTGGCAGATGCAAGAAATATGCCTTGGAAGAAAAGATTGAGGGGGATATGCTGGCTGCACCCCCTGGGTAATCTGCAGCTGGTTGAATTTGGGGTGGTGGCTTTCTCTTCCTCTCTCTGTAAAGTGCTTTGTACTCTAGTGCTGCAATAATGCAGCTAATTACAGGCCAGTGTTTGTTCTAAGTGGTGGAGGTTAAGATGTATTATGATGCAGTCTTTAATTACTAAATTTCCTGCCTTTTGGGTACTTATCTTTACAGCCTGTGTGTTCTTTTATGTGTGTAATAAGTGGTGAAATGATGCTGTTGGCAGAGTTTGAGATCGAGAGGTAGAGTATTATTTGAAGTGGCTTTATCAGAAACAACTATTTTTGAGAGCAGGAAGCTTTTCTTTTTGTGTGAAATGTAAATATTGTGCAATGATATCATTGTTGCAAACGTTAGAAAGGCATTCTGAAAAGCAGTTAGCAGGTGCTAAAAGAAATGCCAAGCAGCCTACTTGTAATGACTGGTAAAGATAATTTATCCCTTACGGTTTATATTAATATATAATAATCTCACTAGTGGCACAAATAAGCAAACATTTTATTTTTAGTTGGGTTTTTTTAGCTTAAAATCAGAGATGATTTTATTATTTGCCAAGGGCTGAGTAGGTCTTTCAGGTGTGATGGACTCTACATTAAAAAATGTCCTTGTGTTATTCAAGCACAACAGCAAGCATTAAAGTCTGTCTCTGTTGTACAATAAGCCTGCACGTTGTACAATAAATAGCTATAATATTTGGGCCATATGCTCTTCTCCTTCTCCTCCATTCTCTTTCTGCACTGAAAAGCTTGCTTTCTTTTTATCTATTTTTCTGACTCCCATCTATGAAATGTGCACTTTTCTTGGGCAGAGAGTGCTAAATAAAAGGCGAGAAAGAGAAAGTTAATTTATAGGGTAAGATAATTTGATAACTGTTTTGAAGTAAAAATTCAAGCTCCCTGGTGAGATTAAGGATGAGTTTCACTTTAAGATCATTGCTATACTGTTAGCCCCTGCAGCCCCCTAGAAGAATTAAGCTGTTCATGTGAGTCAAGTGGGCACCCAAGTGTGTACCTACAGAGATCAAGCCAGAGGAAACACTGAAGCCAGAATCCTTCTGTTGTTTCTGGGTGGAAAGCAAGGCAAGGGGTACATGACATTTCAGGAAGGGGAGAAAGATGCATGAGAGGTATCTAATGATTCTCTTCCTAAACAGAAGCTCTATTTAGGCAGTAACACAAATTAATGAAGCTCAGCAGTCAGTTTGCTTCTCTGACTGAGATTTTAATTCACAGGTGTATGTAGCTATGAATTACCTGAATCCAGATGAACTTTGCAAACAGCTCCACTTGGAAGTACTGAGAGCACAATTGTCTGGGGTTATGGATGGACACACAGATATCTTTTTTCCCTGTTGAAAAAAAAAAATTGTTGAACAAAAATTTGCCAAATGCTCCAGAGCAGGACATGAGACCTGTGAAGAAAAAGTTAGAACAACCATTGGGGAAGTCTCCCTTTCCTTACCAAACACTGAAGGGAATATCTAATTAAATGGTTCCTTGGAAAGCATGGAATAGAAGATGCATTTGGGGAATCTTACCTATACATTCAGGATTATAGAACAAACTAGGGAAAAGGACTCCAGAGCACTCGAAAACCTGTATGAAAGAAGGAAAATCTAATGTTTCCTAGAAAATATGGGCTTGCCAAATGTCCTTCCTGATAAGAAGATACTCTGAACAACTCCTTAGCAGCATATTTAGATGTAGCTTGAAAAAGTGCAGTTCCAACTGTCCTTGATGGAGAAAGATGGGCATGTTGTAACAAGATGTAGGTGGCTGAGGAGATGTAGAAATTCAAACCATCAAGGCTTCTGCTTCCCCTGACTTATGTCTCCTCTTCCTGGGGTCACACTGCTCAGGCTTTGGGTAACAGGTAGATACCTCCAGTCAAGTTCAGACATGTAAACCCTTGTTTACAGAGTAATCTCAAAACTCACAGTCTCCATGACACTGGACTCCATTCCCTTATCCTGCTGACATTAAAGGTGTGGTCTCAGAAGAAAGTAAGAAAGAAATATAGCATTGTAGGAAGTCTGAGATTAGAATTAGGCTCTAATGTCTTCAGTTCCCCGTCCCTAATTCTAATTCACTCAAAAAAGTGAAAGTTTGGCAAAATGAATCCTTTTGGTAACAACTGAAGAAAGAATGGTTTTGCATCAAAAACTGAAAGCCAAGGTTTAAAATTCATATTCCAAAACTTTCCAGTGTGAAAGACTATGACTCCTCCTGGTTCAGAATTGTCTGAAAACAAACCAACCCATGGAAGGACTGTGAGCAAATAGTGGATATTGCACCTAATGTATGGTTTTGATTTTCCAGCATTGGTTTCCTTTTACAGTAAACACTATAAAGTGATAATATATTAACATTTGTGAAAAGAAACTTTTGAATGATAGTCTACAAAATAAACAAGACCTGGGAAAGGGAAATGAATGTAACTTGTAGCATTTTGTCATATCAGCTCACTAAATAGTCTGAATACCTAGTAGCTTTAACTGTAAAAACTTTTAAATTTGATTTTTTTTTCCTAAATAAAATAACTGAAAAGCAAAGGACACACAAGTGTGAATAAGCAGCCTCTGAGGTAATATTACAGATATGTCATTTATTTTTATAGACTTCATTAATAATCTATTTGCTTGATTATAAACAATTGTCTCCATATTTTTAGATTTAGCTAAACAGCATGAAATCTACAACATAGGCAAAGCCAGATGTGAAGAGAAGTCTTTAAATGGTTCTCATAAAATCTTTCAACTTTCAGTCTCCAGTTAAGAGAAAAGTGTTACTTTTCCCTAAAAGTTATCAATATTTCCTGTTACAAAGGTTTGTGAAGGGCATGCAGGAAGCTTAGTTACGTCATTATTCTCCCATTCACAGTGCTTATATGAAATTATTGTTATTTTCCTCATCTTGGTCTTGATCTTGCACAATTTTCTAGTACATTCAATTTCAAATAAACTTCTACCCATGCAGAATGGCAAACTGATTTTTCATAGAAGCATAGCAAAGTTCAGGGCCGGAACATATATTTATTAAAATTTACTTAGTAGGCTAAAATACATGAATAGAAACAAATCATCTTAGTATCAAGCATGTCCTAAGGCAGCAGCCTGCGGAATAGTAAGTGAACCATCTCACTGGTTCTAATTTTAGGTAATTGAGTACTTACTTCACAGTACACTTACCTGGGGCAGTGTCTGGCTTGTGCACATATGTAGCAAGGGAGTCCTTGCAACTTATTCCTTCCCTAAACCCCTTCTCCCACTCAGATGTCTCTGAGGAGGCAGACAAGGTTCTTCCATCCCTGCCCATGTGCTCCTCCAGCTTCAGCAGTGACCATTCAATTATGTCAGAAGTTTTGGGGTTACCCTGTGTTTCAGGCAGCAATTTCTATTTTCCATCCTGGATTCACTGGAGATAAGTGACTAGTGGCTCCTCTGACAGGACTCATTAAGTGCTGTGAATCCATGCAGTATATTGCTTGATATTGTAATGAAAATTTCTTTCAGGACCTCCACATCTGTGTGTTGAGATGGGAGGAACATATGAGCCAAGGTTTCCTGGTTACAAGTCATGACAGTAGGTTGCCAACAACCAAATCTTGCTGCTAGCTGCCACCTAGGGAATTCATTCTTTCCCAAATATATACCTAGCCTTTCATATTACTGCCAATGCAGAAATTTCACTCATCTCTTGTGCTTGCGTGCTTTCAGACATGAAGACAGAGGTAGAGTTGTTCTTCTCCAGCTACAGTTTGGAAAGCAAGTCCTTTCACTCCTATCTTCCACAGCAAAATAAAACAAATGAGATAATGGGCTGATAGATGTATTACTTACCCCAGCAGTTCCAAGGAGCTGTGAGTGGTCAGCTTCATGTCGGGTGTGCTCAACATCAGAGAAACCAGTTTTCATTCCTATTGGTACTAAGTGAAGATTTTATTGCTGTTGGTCTAGTGTTCAGTAAGGGTACAAAATCTGACTTTGCTTCAGTGTATTTAAAGCTTACTGTTTGAAGGATTACCATAACATCTAGAGATTAATTTTTATATTTATCTACTCCCCTCACCAAAGTCATTCTGTGTATGTTTGGGTGCTTTTTTGTGCGTAGAAAATTCCCGCAATTTAGTTTTTCATCTTTTGTGTGGTTCACACAATATTGATTTGTATCTCTACAGATTGTGTAAGCTTTAGATGACTACACATTGCTAGATATTATTTCTAGCAGAAACAGAGTAATAAAACTGTCATCTTGACTTGTTGGAATAAAAATACTAATAAGGACCTCTTAGAAGAAGAAAATCACCATAACAGCAAAGAAACTCAATAATGGTTCAAGTTAACACAACATAAGGGTGTTGATTCTGCTGTCCTGCTTGATTTTTCTTCACTCTGTTGATCTGCTCTTTCCTAAAGTGTGTGGGCAGTCTGTGAGGCACAAGAGTCAAGAGACAGTGTAGTTTCCAGTTTTTTAAGAGAAATATGCAGAATATGGCATTCTCCCTTCACATCTCTTATACAGTTTGAAATTGTAATTTTATGCTTCCTTCCATCACTGATGCTAACTGGTGTGAAGAAGGGATGGGGGAAGCTGCACTCCAGGGGTCAGACTTCCTCGTGGATGTCCTCACTCCCTTTCCTCCCTTTGCCCATTTTTCCATCAATGACCTAGAGTTATTAGATTGCTTCTTTGCTTTTGCAAAACATCTGAAAAGATTTGGAGTACCTGAAACTTCACTAGCCTCCCAAATTTCCACTTGGAAAATAGGCCTATTGCAGACTTCATTGAGAAAATAACTTATCATTTGCAAAATAAAATTCATAGCAATTTCCTATTGTCTGAAGTGCTGTTTTCATTATGTTTTTTAATATAATAGTTGCTAGACAGAAGATCTGATGAGCTTCCACAGATTATGTTCCTTTTTTTTTCATGAGAGGAAACACACTCCAATTCTGTAGTTGCATTTTTCTTTAATTTTTGAGGTCTGTAGAGGGAGATTCCTTGAACCTTTCCCCATTGCCTTTCCACAATTTCATCACTTCTCATGTCCAGCTCTACTTCTGAATATAAGTTTATATTTTGTGATATAATGTTAGAATAGTTGTGGTCATTTCCCAGCTTCACCCAGTGGGTGAATTTCACAATGAATAAATTTTTGGGGGTTTGTTTTTAAAAGATAAGTTGCCCAAGGAGGCATATCTATTTAATAAGCTCTTCCCCACCCCAGACTTCTTAAAATGATTATCATGTGAAAAAGTGTTTTGCTTTTGATGTAGTAACCACCTACATTGAAGAATCACAGAATATTTAGGTTTGAAAAGACCTCCAGGATCACTGAGTCCAACTTTTGACCGAACTCATTTTGTCAACCAGACCAGAGTACTGAGTGCCAAGTCCAGTCTTTCCTCTAACACCTCCAGGGATGGTGACTCCACCACCTCCCTGGGCAGTCCATTCCACAGTGCTTTACAACCTTTTCAGTGAGGAAATTCTTCCTGATATCCCACCTGAACCACCCCTGGTGCAGCTCCAGGCGGTGTCCTCTCCTCCTGTCACTGATTGCCTGGGAGAAGAGGTCAGGAAATGATACACAGAGGCCTGTGTATCTGGATTTCATGTCTAGTTTCTGAGCTGGATAAGGGTGTCAAAATAAATACCTAAAATATCTTTTTAAAGGACTGAGGTAGTAAATGCTTTCACTGTTAGTTAACCCTGGAAATAATCTCACACAATAAAAGGCAAAAGAAATAATCTTCCATTCAGAACTCTACATGCTCAAGTTATGCACTCACTGGATTCACATGTAAAAGGTACTGCTATAAATTACTTATCTTAAGAGACTACCATTCTTGGATGGATTGCAAGACTGGCCTTGTAGTGGCTGATGCTTTGTGCTCACCTCATTCTTAATTTCTTCTAGATAAAACAAATGTGTTTGCTCTTGTGCAGATGGCACTAAAATGACTGAAAGAATGAATCTGGCTCAGAGGGATACAGACTTATGTAAGGTCAGTCTTATTTTGCTAGAATGCAACTTCTTTGAACATGCTGACTGCTGTAATTCTATGGCTAAGGATGTGATCGGCTTCAGGACTAAAATTGTTTAAAAAAACCCAAACAAACGACAAGCAGGTATGGGGCTTGTAAGGCTTTGGAATTGGAATGAGCATTCCACTTTGCTAGACATGTAAATGCATTGCTGAGGTTTGCTTATTCTGGTATCTCTTACACTACTTCTAGTCAAAAAGAGGTTACAGTTCCCAAAATGTCTGTCTAACATACTTCATTTTATCTATCTAGGAGTTCTATCTTGTTTATGACTATGTTCTTTCTCAATTATTGCAAGGCTGATGGTGGCATCCTCAAAACAGCAGCCACTAGAAGGCTATTCAGTACTACAAGAGGCTATAAGTTTTACTGCATCCAAATCAACCCAATGTTAGGGGCTACTTATAACTGTAGCTGAAAACTGAAAAATCCCAAGTGTGGCCCAAGAAGTGAATGGGAAAGATGACTGGGGTGTATATTAAAAGATAAATGGCATTCAACAATATTTCCCAAATATTAAGAGTCAGAGAACAGATCTATACCACATTGCCTATAATAAGAGTGGTAAAATAACCACTTTTAAAATAAATGACAAATTCCAAATAAGCTATGGTACAATGGTCTGTACTACAGTACTGTGGTACCACGATTCATCATTCCCAAGAGAAGTATAATTATTTCTAAATAACCCATCTTATTAATGTTGTGATATTTCAGTAGTAAAGCATGGCATCTGTTGTACCTTACTGTTTCATTCTTACAACACAATCAATAGTCTAATCTATTATGGCAGTTTCAGAGTAGTGTTATTGTATTCAGAATAAGCAAAAATGGAGAGGAAATGGAAGAAGGGAAGTGTTCCACAGAGAGAAACATTTCACAAACAGCAGTGGATCATCCAAGCATGCTCTCTGCTGTGCTTCAGGAAAACAAGTCATTTACCAGATGTTTCAAATTGTGTGTAAAATATAAAAGAACATATTGGGGGAAAATACATTTAATGCTAAAATACTCATCTGTCTATTGCAGGAATACTAAATGTGAAACATGAGCTTGCTCAAAAAATATTAAAATGCATCCTGCTTTACCCTTTTAATAAATAGCTATACCTTTCTCAAATTATTTTGCTTTCAGGATCTGCAGAGATTTTTATGTTTGCTACATTTTTCTGTCTGTCAAAAATGAGCTGATTCCTCTTTTTCTTTTTACTCTCTCCCTTTACTGACTTTCTCCCCCCCCCCTGCTATTTTGGGGGGCTTTTTTGTTGTTTTAGGGTTTTTTTCCCATGATGGCACTTTTTAGCAGGATAGAGATGTGGACATATGCGATAAATACTTGGGTGAATGTCAAAAGACAGAGATCTACTATTCCAGCAAGCACAAACTGAGAAAAGTACAGACTGTGAAGCTTACAGACAAGGTGCCTAATACACTGAATCTGCTAGAAGCAAGTTGGCAGAAGTGTATGTAAGATAGGTCAATCCAATAAATTTGGGGTTTAGATACCACCTCGTTACTATGAGAGGGAAGAAATAGGGGTGAGTATGAAAGCTGCCAGAGAAGCAGGAACATTTTGTCCTTCAGTGCAAATTGTTACTTGTGGCACCAGCTTTTTGGTCTGTGATAACTGAATGCAAAATGTTTGGTATCCAGGTTTGTGCAGTCCTGTGCACATTTAGCCTACAGCATCACTGTTCACACTTCCCAAATAGCAAACAAGTTATACTAGTGCATACCAAAACCCACCAAGTCCATTTTCATACAGATTTCTGTCTTGAAGACAGGCTCCTGGGTATCATCTGACATTTGATAAAGACAACTAGAAGCTCACTGTTTTTCAGTATATTATGAATACTACAGGAGAATGGAGAACAAAGAGAAAGCCAATATTATCTCTCTTCTCACTGTGCCAAAGGGATTGTATCAAGATCTTCCCATGTTTTTCTCTCTGAGTAAAACTTCAACCTGCACCCATGAAGGACATGGGCATGGCAAGGATCTGCATGCAAAGAGGCTCAAAGCACAGCCCCTTGTGAAGTGATGTCACAGTGACAACCACACACATGTGCTGAGGATGGGCTCAAGTGCAAAGCAAGATTGTATGACTGCTTTAAATGCGTATTGAAAGGGCTATGCTGAAACTGAGGAGAGAGATCAGATGTGGGAACAGCCCTGACCTGAAGGGGCCTCACCCTGCCTGGGAAAGACATAACTCTGGTTGAAACTGGGGGACTGGAAATTCATGGAATCATAGAATAGTTTGAGTTGGAAGAGACTTCAAAGATCATCTCATTCCAACTCCCCTGCAGTGGGCAGGGACACCTTCCACTAGACCAGGTTGCTCCAAGACCCATCCAACCTGGCCATGAACACTTCCACTGATGGGGCATCCAGAGCTTCTCCGGGCAGCCTGTGCCAGTGCCTCACTACTCTCACAGGGAAGAATGTATTCCTCATATCTAATCTAAACTTACTCTCTGTCAGTCAGAAGCCTTTCCTTCTTGTCCTGTTGCTACAGGCCCTTGTAAATAGTCTCTCTCCATCTTCCTTGTAGGTTCCCTTCACATACTGGAAGGCCACAATTAGGTCATCCCAAAGCCTTCACGCTTCCAGGCTGAACAATCCCAATGCTCTCATAGCAGAGGTGCTCCATCCCTCTGATCATCTCGGCAGCCTCCTCTGAACTTGCTCCAACAAGTCCATGTCCTTCCTGTGCTGGGACCCCGAACTGGAGGCAGCACTGCAGGTGGGGTCTCAAGAGCAGAGTGACAGTGGAGCAGATGGAGACACTACCAGGTGTCTTCTCTGCCAGCTGACATCTCTTTTTTTTCTTAATCTTTTATAAGCCTTTCCTGAAAAGACATTACTCAAAACATGGCTAACATCCCTTGAAGTAGTAAACTTTCCTTTTGGCTACGTGACTGAGGTGCAGCACTCGGGGTTTTTAAGTTTGTAGAGAACAGCCTGATTTGCATAGGCACATTATTTCTTATAAGCAGAGCTGTTAATGCTGCCAATAGTTACAGCTGGTGAACAATTTCCCTTGTAAAATCCTGCTTCTGCTGGGATAAATTATTTTCAGTGGTCTGAAATTTCTTACATTGGGCCTCTTGTTTCAGGGTGAATACTTGCAGTTTTATTTTACAATTTGATGTGGTTTTTTAACATTTCAGAGGGGAAAAAAGAGTCATCTGTTCTCAAGATAATTGTGACATGATATCCCTGAATCCTTACAAGTGTTCTCCTGGGACCGGACAAGGTTGTCACACTCTGTAGCAGCCATTTGACTTCTGGACAGGGAGAGCCATATGTGTCTCTGCAGAAAAAAAGAGCTTTGCTTATGAAATTTTGCCCAAATGTGGTTAAAAATGCATAAGCCTTTGAAGCATCTCTCTTCTAATCCTCTAATTTGAAACCCACTAGGGTTTTTTGGCAAAAGCTCAGACACTCCATCTCCATGGGCTTGGAGGTTCAGAGCTCAGTTCAACATTGCATCCAGCAGTTTTCAGGGCTGAGGCAGCAGCAGAGCCAGGGCTGAGGCAGCAGCAGAGCCAGGGCTGGAGCAGCCTGTGGCACTCCTGGGTCTCACAGTCCCTCTGTCAGCCCAGGGACCATCTGGCCTCAGCATGGGGCATGCAGGCATGGGCTGGAGCAGTGAGTCCTGGGAAATCAAAAGGATGGAGCTGGTTGGACTAGTGGAGGAGAATGAGATTTCTGGAGCTCTCATCTGGGAACTTCTACTTTTCTGATTCAAACCAAAGCCTGGAGGCTTTGAAAAGCTCTGCAACTTAGGGAAAGCTCTACAATGTAGGAAAATGAGGATAAAAGCATCAATTTCTCAAACTCATCTGTAAGGCTTAGATTTAAAACCTGGGCTCTGGAAGTGCCCAGGTTTAGGATGGATCAGTTACAGTCCCAGAAATAAAATGTTCTGGTTAAACACATGTCAGTTCCCCTGTGCCTGCCCTACAAAGGTTATTTTTTTTCTAATTGCAAGTGCTGGAAGGATGGGTTTACAGTGTTTTCAGTCTAATCAATTCAGTAAATCAGTAAATTTGACTGTATTTATCACAGCTGCAGGGCAGACTTTAGAAGAGAAGCTTGCTTGCTCTCTGAGATTATAAAGGACCCATGTGGCTTTAGAGTGAAGGACAGAAGTAAGAATAAAGGCAATGGTTCAAGTTTACAAAGATGCTAATAAATACTTGTGGGGCTGTTGAAGACTACTGCCCTCACATGGGTATTGCACGGGAAGAAAATTGTCTGAGGTCAATCACTGAAGAAAGAGCAGGCTAAATCCAAATGTTTTCCAATATGCTGCAAAGATACAAAAACATATCAAATAAGCTTGTCTCATTACATTAGAGAGAACAAAGTCTTACATTCAGAGACATTCACAGGCCTAATGGAGAATTTGTCCAATCTGACAATTTACCATGGATTAATACCTATGGTCCTTGTAGTCCCAGAAAAATCTAATGATTTATGTCTGAGGTATTTTTTGCACGAAACACAAGTGCAGTGACACTTTCCCTAACAAAGGACAAACATGTGAGAGGATAAAGCCAATTGTCTAGGGAAAGGAACTTCATCTGACTTAATATCTGGTTTGGTTGGGGGGTTTTAACAAGGAAAACAAGAAGACCCCCATCTTGTAAGACTTTGGGAGAAGAGAAATGCTTGTGTTAAAGGGAACTTCTGGAATGGTTAACAGAGTTAGCTTGGGCTTGGGCCATCAGAAGAATCTGGTGTTTGCCCAAGGTCCATTCCATGGTCACCGTGGACAGTACCACCATTTGCCCTGTGATCCTTCCCATTCTTCCAAGCAACATCAATCCTGTTGAAAAATGGGTGTCTTCTAAAAGCAAATAATGCAAGAAAACTGGCATCAGGCACAAATTAGTTTTAATTTAGCTGTTGTAAGCCAGTGTTTCAGAGAACATGCGAACTGCTGTGCTACATGGAGACCTGATCTATTCTGATCACAGCCTGACTGTACAACTCACACTGATAAATAGCTTCTTTTACACTAAACATCTGTGGGAAAGCCTGCTTCCCATGCTGGCCACATGCCTGCTAAATAAAGCCCAGAGGAAATTGGCCAGGCGGTTCTGCATGCCATTGTGAGAGAGGTTAAGGCTCAGCAATGACCTCTGGTCTCTTGCCCCTTGAACTGATTGGACAAGAGGCACCATGAAGTTGGCAATACTAAGTCTTTGCTTTGCTGTAGAAGTGCCTTGACCAGTTAGGTTATTCTTTAAAGGAATTAGCTATCACAACTTTGTAAATGAGTTGTAGGTGACCAGAGTCCTGTTTTTCCTCCCCCATCAAAAACAGAGGTTGTGAAAATGCAGGGTAAAAAAGAAAAAAAATTTAAAAAATTAATTAAAAAAATAGAAATGTTAAAATGCAGAAACTAGACTGAAATATTTTTTCAAGCTGGTTGATTTATGGAAGGGTGTTTTAATAATAGTAACTTACCACTTACATAATTGGTTGCATGTAGAACTCTGTAAAAGTATAGACCAATAGTATTTTTTAAGAAATTTAGTCATCCCCATAAAATAACCAATGATCATCTATGAAGCAAGTACTAACTATGCTCTAAAGACAGATTTCAGTGATGAATGATCCAATTAACCAGACTGCACAACTCTTTTAAAACCCTGTTTTCACTCTTTGTGAAGTATCGTGGTGCTTTCACAATGTGTCCTCACAAACCTCTCCAAGGGACTGCAAATAGAAAAGTCACATTGCAGTATGATTTTGCAGTGCAATGTTTGAGCATGGAGAACAATGCATGCTCAGACACATTCCGTGTACCAGGAGGACAGAAAGAATTTCAAACAAGGAAAGAAGTTGTGAACTTAGTGGCAACTCAGACCTCGGATTCTTTAAGTGCTTTTAGACCCATTTACATTTAGGCACATTTAATTTTCGACACATTTACATTTAAATCCATTGAAAACAAATAGCTGAAGCCAAGCTCTTGTATAAATTTTGAGATGATTGTGTGTATATCTCTATGTGGTTACTCATGAAGGTGGAAGTGTTAAGTGAGAAATTCTATTTCATTAACTTGAAAGACATAAATTGAATGTAATAGCTTGTAGGTCTTTAATGAAAGGAGGTTGAAAACTGAGGAAGAGAGTGTCTTGTTTGAACAAATCAGAGATTTGATTTGCCTGTTCTTGGGCAAAATTTCCTTAATGTTTGATATTAGCAAATAGTTTTTCCTGCAGAGAAGTGCAAAGAAAGAAAATTTTAAAGAGGTTATTTATGGAATGTAAATATGAAATCCTTAGTATAAAAGCTTGCTGAGATGCCTGATTTTAAATGCCGGTCTTAAAAGAAAAAGCCTGTTTTATATGTGAGCCTACATCCACCCCAAAGAGAGATAGGGATGCACTTATCATTAGTCATTGCAAGTAACCTACCTGTTTGCTTATGTATAATTGGTGATAAATTCTACCAATGTACGTAAAAAGTGATCCAATTCTAGGCAAAAAAAAAAAAAAAGTCTAACTTGAGCAATTGCTGTACAGAATTTGAAGTTCTCATGTCCTTCTCTGCCTGTCCTTGTTTTTGTGGGTATTAGTCAGCCTTTAAACAATGATTGTGTTTTTCATCAAAGATAAGTTCTCAGACAAACAGGAAGAGGGTGTAGTAAAAAGTGAACATAAACCATACATTGGAACTCCTGGCATCCAAAGATTTTTATCAGCCTTTTTTATGTCTGTATTTGCAATATATCCCTCTTTTTGTTTTTTCTTTCATTGCTGTCCCTTGGCACCAGTAAATCATATATAACACAGGGTACCTTCATGTCCAGACTATATGCAGCAATTTTTTCATTTGCATGTCGTTTATAAATTTGCACAGCTTGTGTCAGATATAGTTGACTTGAAAGTGATGGCTTCAGGAGAATGAATATCAGTAGGAAAACACAGTCTTTCTCTATATTTATCCAGCCAAATAGCAATGAAATTTTTTCTCTATGTGTGTTTCATGTACATTCTTACAGTAAAATCCTCTCTGCAGTTACCATGTGTGATTTGAAAGCAAATCAACTGATTAAAAAAAGCAACTTCAAAAAACCTTACTGCTCTGCAGAAGCATTCACTGAACCCCTCAGCGAGGCAGCTTTTAACTGTGGCTTTCCCGTACCAAATATGGATACTGTAGGCCAGAACAAATCCCCCCAGAGGCTAGAAATAATTTGACCCTCTGAAGAAATCACTTGGGCAATAGAAGCATTCAGGCCTTTGCCATCTCTTAATTTGTCTCTAATTTTGGCTCACCCGATCTCTCCATGAACAAAAACTATGCAGTCTCCTGAAGCTTTTTAATTTAGATTCAAGAGAGGCTCTGTTGCAGTCTCTTTCTCTGAAGATGAAGCATTAATAGTAACAGTTTTTTTGCCTGTCTTGTTTGTTCAGATTCATAATTTATTCTGGGATTTGTTCCATAGTGTGTTTGCATGGTATTTCCACAGACTGAACTGAAACCAGCATATAGCGCCGTCATATAAATAGAGTTGTGCTCCTTCAGCTGTGCATTGCAACCACAAAGAACCTGCTTTAAGCAGCACTGGGACTTTGTTAAGTTACCAGTATCTAAAAAATCATACTAAAAAGTTGCCCAAAAGATGTTGCCTGCCTTAAGTGGCTGAAAGCTGCCTTCCTGTCCTTTTCTACATATGCCCTTTTTACCTCAGTGGGAACCTTGAGCTCTGACAAATCGGTCTCAGAAATGCCTGGAGTGGTTCACCTTGGTTCTGTTGTGCTGGAGATTGTTGTGCTCTCAAGGATGTGAGATATTTGCCAGGTATCAGAGCTGCACTAGGGTAAGCCCTGAGGTCAGACCTCGCATTACCCTTCCTTTTCTAGCAGCTGCTTTGCTGTTTTCTTGAGGTTGCTGCTACCCCTTTAAAAACAAGCATCCCAGGAATTTTCTGTTGAAACAGGCTTCCCCTCTCCAAATCCAATTATACTATTTCAGCTGGGTCATTTTCAGACCCTGCCACATTTTCTTCTTCTTCTTTTTTTTTTAAAAGCTGAATTTATTGAAAAACATGGCCCTGCCATGGGGAAAGCGAGGGGAGTTGTCACCCTGCGGACTCAGAGCTCAGCTCCAGCGACCCTCACGGCTCAGGAGTGTGGCAGGCTCCTTTGGGAAGCAGGGACAGGGGAGGCAGGGCAGTCCCGGGGCAGACACGGAGTGCGCGGCTCTGTCCTCGAAGGATGCGGAGCGGGATGCGCAGCCCTCGGCCGCCCGGGATGGAGGGCAGAGGCATCTCCCGGGAAATGCCCCCGGCCCCGGCAAGCAGAGCCGGGCTCGGTGGCTGCATTCCCCACAGGGCTGCTTCCAGGGCCGCAGACAGGCAGCGACACCCCGAAGCGCTGGATGCGCTGTCCGCGTCCGCCGGCAGCACCCGAGAACCAGATGTGCTCCGGTAGGGATCACAGCTGCAAGGACGCGGCAGGGTGGACGGCGAGGGAACTGCAGCAGGAGAAAACAGGACCAAGGATATGGAAGGGGGAAACCAAACTTCTGTCATTCATGGTGATTTTAGTTCAGCAAGAAAAGGGAAAATTCTGCGTGCCAGGTGCCCTTGTAACCTTGCTACTACCCCACCATCTATACATCTAAGTTAGCAAAAGGAATTTGGGGTTGAGGTTGACAGCTCGTATTGTCCTGTGTTCACCTTTGCACGGTTTTCAGTGGAGGGCACAGTGTCAGTGCAGAAACCGAAGTGTCACAGATGCCATGGATCGTGTCCCACAAGCAGCGGCTTTAGAGCATGACTGTAAAATGACCCACCTGCTTGCTCAAGGTGAATGATCCCAGAGAAAATAACGTTAGGACTGCTATGAGAATTTCATTACAAATCATTTTAGCTGAAAAGGAATAAATATAAAACACTCTATTAACTAAAAAAAAAAAAAAAAACACACACAAAAAAACCCAAACCAAAAAACCCCAAAACTAACCACCACCTGTCAAGCACTTTGATACAATTTCCCAGTCTAGCAATGTTGCTCTCAATTTGCATTTGGGTAGTAGCCATATATAAAGTCCCTCTTGCTATGGGTAGTGAAGGGGGACAATAATGGAACACTGCCTACTTTAGAAAAGTGGACATCTCTTCTTCGAAAACATTAGGAAAACTTTAAATACAGTAGAATTAAATGTATTCCCTAGCTCCAAAATAAAGTACAACAATCTCGTATAATTTTTATTTTTGTTATCTGCAGAATGCAGATTCTGGGTTTAAATGGGGATTACTTAACACAGTTCCATTTTATTTTAATTAAACCCTTAAATTTGTCTTTCAAACAACTCTTGGTCTCTCCTGTTTTAGGGCTCTGGGCAACCACATTGGATCTTACTGCAGCTCTTCGTGCCACCAGGAGTGAAGACCCTGCCTACCTCCCTGTGACCTCCCAGCTCCACAGGGTGGCCAGGGGTGCTGCCCAGGCTGAGATACTTTGGGAAGCTTTTGGTAAGCCTGGAGGCACCAGTCACTGCCTGCAGGAGGACGTGTAATTTGGGAGGATGCCATTTCTTTACTTAGGTGTCTTTTTGCGGGAGCGCTCAGCAAATGACTTGTTGTGTAACATTTTGCATTGCAGCACAGCTTTGCAGTCAGTGCTGCAGAACAATGGAACAAATCAAGTAGAGAGGCTTTCAGAGCCGAAAAATGCATTAATTTTGGTTGTGAAATCCTGTATAAATTTCCTTAACAGTTGTGCCACACACAGTGAGGGAGCGTGAAGATGTCTACTTCTGACAGCTATCACTGTTTCCTGCTTTAGCACAGGATTTTATCTCTACAGCTGGAAAGAGGCTCAAAGTTTATAAAATGCCTGAATCTGGGTCAGGAAATATTTCTGCTTATTGCAAGTTGATTTCCCCATCTGATTTATGCTGGAGGTGTTGGGAAAAGACATCACTGCACAGCTGCTGTGTTGTTGTTCCCCGTTCTGATAATGCAGCTCTTTGGAAACCAAGAAGAAAACTGGGATAAAACTTCCCTCTCTATTAACTGGCACTATCCTGTGCTCCTGTTGTCATGGAAGGGTTTACCCTAAAGGAAAAGAACCTGCATCACAAACTCATGTATCCCAAGGGGTACCAGCCAGCACACAGGAAGGGAGAGAGATGTGCAAGACACTGGGTGTGTGACTGATCCATCAGTTGTGCATAGGGTTCCCTGGTGTCCCATTTCACTGATCCCCTTTCTTCCTCTCATACTACCACATAGCATCATGGTAAGATCCTCTTTTCTGTAATGCTAATTTTTATACCATGGAGAAACAGATTTGACCTAACCCCTTGCAAATCCTGAAAACTGTGGTGTTAAATCGGCCCAGCTGGGGATTAGGCTGCTGGGAAGGAGATATGGGCTCAGCTGCAGCCAGTATGTGCCTTAAAAACACTGTCCTTAAGGGGTCTGGCACTTGCATTGCTATGCAAGAGGGTCACAGTTTCACCCTCTGAGTTGTGGAGAATATCCATGGCAATTCCTCGTGCTGTTTTTCCCATGCAAAACCATGAGGCAGTTTTGTATCTGAGTTCTTGAGCATTTAATCCCTTCTAGACCCCACCAATGTGGGAAGTGAGATAGGCCTTAGCTGAGGAAGAAGGGTTAGCAGTCCAAGAGGAGTGAAGTCTCCCTCTGCCTTTATGCTGCAGGCATTTGTGGTGGGCTGTACAGTCATCCTTGATTCTGTACAGTGGAAGCAGGTGTTACCACACACAACATTCAGTTTCCCCATTCCTGTCATCCTCTGTTTGTTCTTGTAGTCCCAATCAGCATTTGCTGCTTTCCATCCCAGAGGCAGCTCTATTTCACTGAATGAGCTGCATGTTTTTACATTACGTAAAATGTAATTTTTACGTAATGTACATTACGTAAAAACATATACAGCATTTATATCCTGCGATTAAAAGTGCACCAGAAATCAAGATTTGTAATACAGTTGTGATTGTTTCCCTTTTATAAATTGCAATCTCTTGGTCTCATTTAATAAATTGCGTCATCTAAGCATCTCTTTTGTTTATGCTGTTTCTTGGTTCACCTGGCTCTCTTTTAATTCCAATCACACGAAAATGTTCCAACTCATAGATTAGCTTAAAATTGGACAATTTTAAAAAATAAATCTTTACTGTCAGTTCTACAAGAAATGCTGCTGCATATGGTTATTCGGTTGCACATATATTAGAACATCATGTTGAAACAGCTATTTTGAACATAAAGGACTTAAAGAGTTGGAGTCTACAAAAAAATTTGCATTTTATTATATTTAAAACCAAATGATCATTTTAAAAAGCTGTATCATGGAAATGCAATGGGGTTTTTACCTCTTTCTTTTATTTCTCCCCACTCTTGGATATGATCACACAAAATCTGAGTTTGACTCAGTCCCCTTCACTGATTTAGCAAGGTTAAAAAATAACACAGGTAACTTGTGCAAGCAGGAAAGCTGCACGTCAGGATGGTCAGAAGATAGTCAGGATGCTCTCTATGGAAAAATCAGCTGTACCAAATATGAGAAGGACATTTGAGCCCAAACTTCCCAGCTGCCCTGCTTCAGGTTATGGAGTATTGCCTGCTATTTTGTGAACCGTTTGCATGTGTCTGTGTGTCTGTGTCAGGGCTTTTGTTTATGTTTTTGGTCACTGTTTCCATTTCAGAATAAATAAGATAAATCCTTCTGACATTCTAACTCTTTCTCTTCTTGGCTGTAACTCGTGGTGAATACTTCAGATTTGGCAAAGAGTTTTGTCTGCCCTAAAACTACATTTCTCAACATTTGCTGGTAAAAGTTTGCCAACTATAATCTGGACTGCAAAGGTTTTTAAATGTTTCAAACCTTAAGAAGAGCCTGTGTGGGCTTTTCCCAGCTCTATTGTTCTAATAAAAGATATGGTCTCTCTCAATAAGCCTTTCCTACCATCATAGATCATTATGTTACCTGAAAATGTTTATCACATGCTTTGCTTATGGATTTCATGAAAGTGGAATTTTTTTAAAGATTTAAGGAATAAATGGATGATAGTTCATTACCATAATCTGTCAGCCTCAATAAGCAAATGGCTCTTGAAAGGTCATTCCTCTAGGATGTATATACATTTTCTGGTTTTCTGCACACTTCAGAAAGTTAATGTGAGAGTTGCTTTTTGCATCATTAATGAATCTAACCAGTATTTTATTAGACTTCTCTTTACAGCTATTTACCTGCAGCCAATAACAACATTGTGTATGTTATTTTGGATGTGAATATCAAGACACAGAAGAAGAGGACACTGAGATAGCACTGAATGTTTTGTAGGGTCTTGGTTGTTGTTTTTTTTTTTATTGGAAGATATAGAAAATAAGTGTTTGAGCAGATGCTCTGAGTTCTTAATTTGGTAGCTATAGAGACTTATAAAAAAAAAGAAAACAAAAGTCAATCCTATTCTCTTTTGGGGAGAGAAAGCTGGAAAAAGGGACAAGGGCCATACCATGCGGCAGTTCCAGTCATCTCAGTACTGGGTCTTCATTTAGGTGTGAAACAGGGAATAAATGCCTTTGCTTTTATTTCTGGCTTCAAAATACTTCTCAGAGAAAGCATAAACAAACTGCTCAAACTGAGGCACAGGGATTCAGCTGAGGGTTTTTATTAATGTTCCCACAAAATATAAATTTATCACCTAATAATGAATGTTGGTAGAACTTAAGTGGGTTGAGCTCATTACCCAAAAGTAGATTCAACAATTTGAAAATGTTGTTTAGTTTCCCCTCAGTAGCTTGCTGTTTAGTTTCCCCTCAGTAGCTTCGTGACAGCAAAATCCTCCTAAACTAATCAATGCAAGTGCAGAGTGGCCATTGTTAGCTATTAATGTATAGCACTTGATTCAGCAGCACCTTGGTCTCAGGTGCATTTAAAAGTAACCATGCTGCTGGGGAGAGGCTTGCAGGATCTGAAAGGATCATCTGGGCATTCTGAGACAGCACCATCTGCTACAGCCCAGCCAGGGGTTTGTCAGACTAATCAGTACCAGTGATGGATGGGCTTTCTCTGAAGCTATTTTTAGCAAAACAATCTGAATACAGGATATTTGGTAAACATCAGCATCCGGTGTTTATCAAAATAAAACCTCCTGCATGATTTGTAAAACTAAAAATAAGGCAAGAAGTTCCTCTGCATTGAAATTTGAATCACTATTTGCTTGAATGGCTGTACAAACGGCTCAAAACCCTGGCCATGAGTGAATACAAAGCATATGACAAGAAAGGCAGATGTTCTACTCACTTCTGCTCACTGACATCTAATTGCTGAGCTGGTTTCTCTTCAACCTCTATTTGAGGTAGTTGTATGAGAAGTTAATGGTAGCACAGCTTTTAAATTAAATATGAAAAATGTGCTTCACTTGGAAGTTGGAGATCTAGATTTTCCTGGTTAATTTTCATCCAGGCCTTCAAGTTGCTGGCTAGTTGTGTATTTTGAAATATCTGGTCACAATTGCATCCTGTTATTGTGATGTGTAACCAATAAAATATGTTAATGCAATGTCTGGATGGCAGGAGAAGAAAAGGCAAGGCCGTGGGAGTGCTCAGGACAGAAGGCAGCACACAGGTAATAAATTCTAGCCCAAGGCATGTACATGCACTGCACAGAGCTCGCTGAAATGGGCCCAGCTGGCATCTAGGCAAGGCTGGCTGCAAATCACTGCAAAGCATTTAGATAGAGGGGACAAAAAATTGTATAAAGACACAGTTACAGACATGGATGTGGTGGGGATGCACCTGACGTCCCAGCCTTCTGTCACCTGTAGAGTCTTCCCCATGCTACAGCAAATTCAAACCACTCAGCTCTCTCGTTATGTCTGGTGCAAATTTAAGCACAGAATCCCAGGATGGGTCAGGTTGGAAGAGTCCAACCTCCCTGCTCCAGTAGAGTCATCCTAGAGCACACGGCACAGGATTCTGTCCAGGCGTTCTGGAATATCTCCAGTGAGGGAGACTCCACACCCTCTCTGGGTGATCTGTTCCAGTGCTTAGTCACTGCACAGGGAAGTTCTTCCTCATGTTCAGGTGGAACTTTCTGTGCATCAGTTTCTTCTTGTCCTATTGCTGAGCATCACCAAGCAGAGCCTGGTCCATTCCCTGACCCCTCCCTGCAGACACTCACAGACATTGCTGAGGCCTCCACTCATTCATCTCTTCTTGAGGCTGAACAGTCCCATCTTCCTCAGCCTTTCCTCCTCAGAGATGCTCCAGTCCATCACCTTCACAGCCTCCTCTGGACCCACTCCAGGAACTCCATGACTCTCATGTACTGAGCGGCCCAGAACTGGGCTCAATAAAATTAATTAACCATAAGAAATAAACACACAAATACAGCATTTACATTCACAGAAGACACATTTAAGTAAGTTCAGCGTAAGAACCCGACAGTTTTTTTATGAAAGCGATGAAACAGCACACATGCAGCATTGCTATAGGAGACGAGTGTCAGTTCAGGGTCGCAGCATGGGCATACTCAGCGCCCGCACGCCCTTCCCTACATCCCGTGTGCGGTGGTAAATTCAATCAAGAGGAGGAGGAGGAGGAGGAGGAGGAGGCGGCCGCTGGAGGGCAGGCGGCACCGCACAGTCCAGCACAGCCCAGCAAATCCCAG